>JAHWFP010163065.1:0-13793 GCA_023313725.1 Lithobius niger
ACAATACAATAATATAATATAATATAATATAATATAATATAATATAATATAATATAATATAATATAATAATAATAATAATAATAATAATAATAATAAAACATTTGTTGTGCCAATGATGCACAAGCAGTCGTGTAAGGGCCTGTTGACCACAAAATCCAGCCGATTATCCATTTCTGTTGAATTTTAAGTGTTTTTTTGTGTGTGATCTAACCATACTCTGCTTATTTTGTTGGCTTGAGAACGACGGACAAAAAAGCCCCGAAGCACAGCATTTTTAATGTTTTTTCTTGTGGTCTGTTTGGGCTTTCATCTTTTTAACATTGATTTCTAAAGAGCAGATGCCACTATTTTGTTTCAGATGCTTTTAAACTAAAATACTCACGGTCTTGGAAAGATGCTATTCTCTAACGGCTGGATTGTTCTCAGGAATGGCGCGATAACCACAAAATAGGGAGGATGAATGACGAATCGCAGCTGTGACTATGCACAAATGAACACAGCCTTCCAACAAATGAAAGAGAAACTTCAATGATGAACTTCGTCCGATTATGAACGCATAAGCACGTAATCTTGCTAAGCTTCACCAATTTTGCTGAGAGCCACTAAAATTAAAACTGCATTCGATAAATCGCCCGTGATAACAAATGGAAAATCAATTCACCCCATGCTGCGCTGATTAGATGAACAAATCGCTTCTAATCTTTGTAATGATTTTTTCCCCGTTCATTCTTATTTTGTGAAGCGTGTTAACAAAACGTCCATTAATCACGCACTCTTGAAAATTTTTAATTAATAGTAACAAAATAGATTCGCCGCAGAATGATGGATATCGTGCTGAAAGTGTTGAGTTGGACTCCTAAATACACATGAATTCAAATAGGAGTGTACGAAAAACAGGGAATATATAGAAGAACTCTATAATACGTAAACGTTTTGTAAACCAGGAACGGCCTCTAACGAACAGCGTTCCAGTACAACGCCGCACGTAGCATTCTATGAAAAACAGTGCCAGAGCATAAAATTAAAATGGCCTTCCGTGTCATGTCTAACATCAGGATAAACGGAAAAACATCAGTCACGCCAAGGGACTGGGTAGGAATGTTTATCGGTTACGTCGAAGTAACTAAGAAACCAAGACACAAATTTTCTAATCTTGCCCCCTCCCCTCCACAAATTCATATTTGTGGCAGCTTCTCGGTACACAAAACCAAGACTGAAATTTTCTAACCTTACGATATTCCTTCCTGTTTGTGAGAGCTTCTCAGTGGGAAAAAAAAATGACGTTTTACAGTTACCAAATTTCTCAAATTTCCACTTCTCCCAAGAATCACCCTTGCTCCTATCCAGTACTGCAACTAGCTTTATCCAAGGAGGGGTGGAAGGTCAAATTGGCCTCCTCCTCAACAATTACACAATTTAGGGCATAAAAATGCTTCCAATCCAGACCAAGCAATAGTGAATTTTGTCCCTTTGGGCCCCAACTCTTAAATTTGGGCCCTCCGCCATCTGGGCTCGGGTGCCTAGCAACCCTTTGCAGCACCTCTAAATGCGACACTGCTCCTATAGTGCAGCGTCAAGTGACGTCATATTGGCTACGAGACACCATTTGGAGGTAATAGCTACAAGGTGCACTAGATTAAAACGTAACGGAAAACAACGGCACTTCTAGTCAAGACAGTGCTTTGAGAGCGGATTCTTAGGCTTAAAAGAACGTTGTTTTCTCCAACAACAAATATCGCGCGTTGTAGCCTTAAGAAATCCAGTATAATATCATTGCCTTCAGTAAGACGACCTTCTTTTTGCCCTCCAGTGCTCCTTGCAGCTAACCAAGTTACTGACTCCACCATAGAGTTATACACAATAATACTACGTTGTGTCACTGCCCTATCCGGCACACAGATGTTCTCTATAAGGCCACAACCTCACAAAGTAGCTTTGTTCCATTCAGCATTTCGTCATACTTTCGTCTTGTTTGGTGTCTTCTTTTCGTTCTTCCCCTGTACCCTTTCGCGTTTTATGTCCTAACACGTCTCTCACATCCATTCATGGCTGCTAACAAGACTGTACATTCTGCCGCCTGGTTACCAGCCCCAACAGCCTCCTCTTCTCCTTCATGGCTCCTTCGTCATATCGCACGCCCTCAGAGGCGATTTATGATCCTCCGTCCTACACAAATGTAGCGAATCTTTCTGCTTCACAGTGACACACAGCCTCGCTGCTTGCAAGCCCGGCTTCAACAAACATTGTTGACATGGCTGCATTTCATACACTCCATGGACATTCTTCATACTGCAATCGTGCGACCGTTACAACGACTAGCATTCCGTCGTTTGTGTGCACAGTACTTTAGCCTCCAGCGCCTCTGAGAAAAAAAAAAAGGAAACGAAAAACATTATCAAAGTATCACAATTTTGTTTACATTGGTGTTGTGCTCAGCAAGAAATTTAAGCTTAAATATAAAATCGTTGGTTGCCGTTCTTCTTGCTCATCGATTTCGCTGATAGAGTAAAATATGGACCACTGTTAAAAATTTCCGTAAAAATATGTACAACGACATGGTAATTTGTTTCCAGTTCCCTTTAATCGTAAAAGTGTAGGCATAGTTCTAAGTCTAAAATTGATCTAAATGAGGAGTTTTGTGGACTGAGATGTCATATTTCACAATTGTGTTTAAATTGGTGTTGTGCTGATCAAGAAACTTAGCTTAAAGATAAAATCGTTGGTTGCCGTTGTTCGTGTTCATAGATTTTGCTAATAGTAAAATGTGAACCACTGTCAAAAATTTCCGTAAAATTACGTAGGTACATAAGACATTGTAATTTGTTTCCTGCACTTTAAACCGTAAGAGTGTTGGCTAGTTCTACGTCGAAAATTGATCTAAATGAAGAGTATTGGCTTTGTGCACTGAGGTGTCGTATTTCACAATTGTGATTTCATTGGTGTTGTGCTGATCAAGAAACTTAGCTTAAACATAAAATCGTTGGTTGCCGTTGTTCTTGTTCATACATTTTGCTAATAGTAAAATGTCAACCACTGTCAAAATTTTCCGTAAAATTAGGTACATAAGACATTGCAATTTGTTTCCTGCACTTTTAACCGCAAAAATGTAGGCTAGTTCTAAGTCGAAAATTGATCGAATGAAGAGTATTGGCTTTGAGCACTGAGGTGCCATACTTCATACGTCTAAAATAAAGAAGATTAGAGGTACAAACATGTATTTCAGAGGTAAAGAAATATGACTCCTCAGGGCACAAGGACAATACTGTCATCCAGATCGAATTTCTACTTAGTGTACAATGTATCCAAAGCTTTATAGTATAAATTGTTGGTAACGAATTGCCAGGTTTTTTTTTTATACCGTAATTTACGAAAAATTTTAACGGTGTGGGTGATTCGAAATGTAATGAGATAATAGCGCGTGGACCCTATATGACTAATTCCACACGTCTACGCACTTAAGATTTTGCTCAACACTTTAGGATTTCTCTAGGTTATCGTCGCAGACAGTGAAAATACAACCACAGTAATATGAGAAAGAAAGAACAGACAACAGTACGCCACCAAATGGAAATCTTAAAACGGACTTAAAACGGACTAGCACTCCTCCGGGCTTAAAAATTAATAATTTTTTTCCAAGGTCTTTGTTCTCAGCCTTCACAACCTTCACATTTCTGTTTCGCAACGAACGTACAGGCCCAATACACTTTAATTCAACGGTGTATTTTAGAAGTATCTGTTTTCTTACGCTGACATGCGTTGTCTGAGGCTCTAAGCCTTTGATTCAGCGTGAACATATTCCTTTATTCATGTCTGGTGTTCCTGTAAGGCATAACCTTGGCGGCCTTTCCCTGGTGGAATGATATCACTACCTTCAAAGGCCGACCGTTTTTGGAAACTTGGCGGGTTTTTCTACCAGTTTTGGTTTTGGGTGGATTCAATAAGCTCTACCCTTAATGCATACCCAGTCAACTGACAACTCCCATACTAGCCCCACTCAACTTCTACTTAAGTCTTGCCCTGTGAAATAGGTAAGTACTACGGTTTTGAGGATCAAAAATAGAAAGCCAGGGAAACATAAAATACACAATTTGCGACGTTTCTAATCAATCCCCAATTCGTTAGCAAGCAATAAAAGATACGGCTAAGAAGCCAATATCAAGTTTAATATCAATTAGCTCTCACCCACAAGTAAAACATTGTAACATCCATAAAAACGTAAAAACTCAAAGTATAAGAATAAAAATAATAGATAAAATAGACCATGGGAGCTTAGAAACTGCCAGAGAGGTTTCTAAGCCTCCCCCCCCCTCCCACCGATCTCTTCTTTTATCTTCAAGCATCTTTTTTCTTTATTATAATATCGGATGCCGGCTAAAAGGAAAGCCTAAAGGAAAAACCACTTCTCCCCTCCTCGCGCCTGCATTGAAAATGCACTCTCCCACTCTACCTGCAGCCAAAAAGGAACCAGGCATGAGTGGTCGATCAATCTGACAAGTCGTCGGAAAAATATCCCGGGAAAATGTCCCGGGAAATGTGACCGGCTTCCTCTAGTTGCTTGATAAAGTAGCGGGAATTGCCTCGAAACGACGCAAATAGTGTATTTTCTGTACACTGTAATGGTTTTCTATTTTTGATCGTTAACCATCATCCCACAACTGCCGTTCAACACGCACGCAAATTTCCCATTGGTTTCCTATATACAGTAAGTCGTAAAGAAAAGTTTTGCAATTAGTTGAGGAAAACTGAGGAAATGCCGAGTTCAAACTGCCATGTCGAAACACTGGCAGTCCCAAACAATTAACAGAAGGGGAAGTTTACACCACAAATCACCAATCAGCAGTGCTACAGGGCCTAGACATGCACATTTGATGATCAACGATATGTGCTGGATCGCATCGAGTATATACCTGAAAACGATACATTCATAAAGTTACGTATTTGGAGTACAAGCCACGAACATTCAGAGACATATCAACGGGGTCAAGGCGCTGAGAGGAGTGATGATACACGCATGTGATGAAAGATGGCAGAGGCGACGAGCGAATTATGGAAGAAGCAGGGCTGAAGAAGAAGAAGAGATGCTTGCCGGAAGAGCTAATTACAGCAGTTAGTGTGGGAAGAAAGGGAGAGGAGAGCAGCTGACCAATTCGCGCTGGATGAATGCTGTTGCTAAGATACCGTGCTGGCGCGCCTATCGCTAAGACCCCGCGCATTATGAGCCATTCACCGCAACTTAGCCTCCAACAAACAGGGACAACAGCTTCAGGCAAAACGGAAAGGGGTGAGGGTATAGTAAAGGGAGGTGGAGAGGTATAGTAAAAGACAAAAACAAAACACGTGTTGTGGTATAGGAAAGACCAGCGTCCTTAAGCGCGTGACGAGGTTGTCATAAATTATCCGTGGTCGTTGCGAAACCGACGATGGGGAAATAAATAATAATGAACGGGGAAAAAAAAGGTGGCTTTGCGATGGTGCGTGACGGATTTTGCTACATTAGTGTTTGACAGGACCATTTTAGCACAAGAAAAGGTCAGCTCTTAATGACTTGACCAGTAAATTGTTCATTCAGTCGCGATTAGCGTGGTTGGGAAAAGTTCTATACACCCATTGTGCAATTAAAGTCCTTGATGAGTAGCGTTGACATAACTGGTGGGCACGAAAGTCGACAAGAATCGTAAAAAAGATGAGAATATTTTCCAAAAAAAACGAAAAGACTCATAAAAAATTTTGTAGATTCTCTACAAAAGCCGAGAGGACTCATAAAAAAAGCCGATAAGACTCATAAAAAAGCCGAGAAAATTCCCAAAAAAATCCGAAAAGAATCATAAAAAAAGCCAAGAAAATTCCCCCCAAAAATCCGAAAAGAGTCATAAAAAAGTCGAGAAGATTCTTCACAAAAGCCGAAAAGACTAAAAAAAAAACCGAGCTGATTCTCCAAAAAAGCTAGAAAGACTGATAAATAAGCCAAAAAATTCTCCCAAAAAGCCGAAAAAATTCATAAGGTTAAAAATTTGTTCTTGAATAGCTTAAAAACTGTTTCAAAAAATGCGCGAGTGCTTTCGTGAGGTTCATCTGTTGTGTCAAATCTTTGAGCCGCAGCCAGGTAATTGCTAATCTATATCCCTGAATTTTGCTTCATTGCTTTAATGAAGTTCAACAAACGGGACATTGAAAATTTCAAATAATCGGGTAATACGTTCAAAAATCACGGTTACAGACATACAAATTGAAATAGAAGTAAACGCAAGGCGCATCCCCCAGCCAACACATAGACGAGCATCAAAATGGGATTTGAAAGCACTTAGTAATGGAGCAAGACAATAGAATTTGGGAGAACGTGCCAAGCATGAACAACCCTTTCAGTAAAAAAACTGGAAGCAGTAGCTTGTTCGGGAAACGGGGCCACAAATGCATTAAGGACGACCACAGTATCGTTGAGGAGACTGTGAGTTGTAACGTCGGTAATTAACCCCAAGTTGCATGCCGTTGCCTTCAGGTAACAGTTGACTAAACGTGAAGAAACTAAGTCCCAACTCGCACTGCAAGCTTTGTGAGAGAGCCCTGGGGGCCCCGAGCAAAGCGAGCCGCCACAGCCCAATGGTCAGCATCTCCGCCTCCAAACCAAGCGAATGCTGGTTCGAACCCCACGACCGACCAAACTATCAGAAGTTCATTCATGCAACTAAGGGTTAAGGTAAAGACACAATTTCGAAATTAATTTATTTTAGACTACTTCAACTTGGCCGTGTCTAGGGTAGCAGAGTTCCGTTACACTAAAGTCAAGCTGAATAATACTAAATACTATTCCAAATATATACTTCCACTATTAGGATTCTACCAAAGGAAAAAACTGGCGAGGATTCTCCCTGTTTCGATACCAATACAACCATACGGAAATTCCAGTATAGGGATCGTAGTCTATATAGAGTCCTCTCCTTTGGTCTGTTTGTTGTAGATCGGCCAAGATGCAGAGTGTGTGATCTCTTATAGAAAGGTGAGCTCATTGCTATTTTTAGCCAAGATGCAGAGTGTGGGTCCGTATTTATGTGGTCCACATTACATCATGGCTAAAAATTGAGATGAGCTCATATAGCTAAAAATAGCGATGAGATCACGTTTCTAAGATATCCCAAAATAATACAAGTGCAACCTAGGTTTAGGTTGTCACCTTCGTCTAAATGAGGCCATTACTCTAACTTGAGAACCTCCATTTCTGATGGTAGCTCACGCAACAATCTTGTTGCATAATCTAGACTTACATTGTTCACGAAAGCGACATGAATGGATAGTCGATGCTTACGTATAGGTGATCAGAATAAAATAAAGAACGAGTGGCATGCACACAATTCTATAAGGCATCGTGGACGTACTTCCAGACAGCAGATATATAGATACCAACGGAAGTTATGAAGTTTCGTTGCTCTGCCTCCCACCGTGGGTCATTTTTGTAGAGGGATTCTGGCACTCTAGCTCTCCCGTTACATTTTTGTAGATGAACCTTAATTTAATTTCTTCCCGTACCTCGAGACCTTTTTCGAAGATCATGCCAATAAGACCTTAAAATAAAATCCTTAGAAGTAACGATAAGAGCCCGTATTTGCACAAGAGTTACCATTGAAAATCAGACACATTTAGAGCTGCGAGGAGGGTGGAAATAGCATAGGAACTTTCGTCTGTCTAATTTAGTTCTAATAACATTGTAAAGTGACTTGTTCCCTTTTTGCTTTTCTTGAACTCTCCCTGTCTGTCTACCCCTTTCTACATTTTGATAACATTCTATAACTATTTCGCTAATATTTTTGTTTTCTGCTTGGTTTTCACTAACAACGATAAAAAAAATTTAAATCTGCTGCGGGTGGAACTGGGGATGGCGCAGCAGCGTGGAGGACCCAACCCCAAACGCTGGAATCCCCTCGTAAACCTAATCATACCATGACGATGGAAACGGGAGTCTAGATGCTGTTCAGTTTAATTTCAAGATGTTGATGGATCGCCTGACTTCGGGAACGCCAGACTGTCAGAGGCATGACTACGAAATAATTGGGAATGGCGTAAGTTTTGGAATTAACTTCAAACGGATAAGTCGAAAAGGGGACCAAAAGATGGTATGCAGCCAGAATGGCGTCTGCAACCGTTATGACTATTCCAAATTCGTTGCTATGCCTCCGGCCTTTGGTACAAGACCGAAAGGCAAAGAATACAATGTAATACAGCATGGTATTGTTACAAAATCTGCAATGTTATAAAACTACAAAATCGGGAACACGAGGGTCCCATCTTGATTCAGTTTACAAAGTCGAAAATAGCGTGGCGGAGAGCCCGCAGACTCGCTGCAGTCGCTCCAATATACCAACGACGTTGTCCTCCCCCCCTCATCTCTCTCCTTCCATTCCTAACCCCCCCCCCCTTCGTCATTCCTTCCGAAGTTCCTAAACGTAAAGTTATAAATCAATGAATAAAATAAGCCAGATAGCAAAAAGCATACAAAAAGAACAACGTAGCAAAGTAAGCCAACCACCATTATAGGCACGGACGTTTCCTTAGAGTACCTGGGATTCGAACTGGCAACCCAGTCCCTCCCCAGACGCCTAACTTAACTTCCATATCGATATGCCCTCTTCTCATGTGACATAAAAATGACTCACTGAACCTGTTACTAAGGGCATATCAGTGACATTTAGACCGAGAACGCTTCCGGACATGCGCAGTGGAGAAGGAATACGAATCAATGCAAAGGATCAACGAAGGATTAAATAAATATGCACGCTGCACAAATAGGTGTAAATTATATAAAGGAAAGAGGAAAACCAGACAAACATGCCTGCTCTCCCCGTTCCTTTATATAATTAACGGTGATTTAAGTGTATGATATGCTGCGATCAGCCGCGTATAACTCCCTCCAGCAAAACTAAAACAATTACTATCTCAGTTCCTATTCAGTAATTTCGACCTAACCCGGCCAGACAGTAAATAAATATGGAAGGTATATATTATGCAATTCTGTGCAAGTGTAAAAGCAGAGAGCCACACATAAATTGGAAAACTGTTAATTTGTTGTTGTTGTTGTTGTTGTTGTTGTTGTTCTGCCACCGTTTCGGAAAAAAATGACTGAACCTATCTAAAATCTGAAACATGATCTAAGCCAAAAATTTCCTGGCCTTTCATCCTCAAAGACACCACTTTTTCATTGACCGATTCATCCGAATTCAGTTGACCGAGTTACTGAACCCTGAACGATCAGTGTTGGCGTTTTACATTGTTTTAAATATTGTTACTTAGAGAACAGTGCCAATCAGCAAACGCTATAACTTATAGCTGCTAGGCATAGAATTAACAATAAAGAAATGCCGACAATGCTGATGAGCCAACAATTATTCACCCATTATACTTATTACGAATTAGTTTATTACTCGGCGTTTGCTCTTAATTTAAAGTAACTTTAATTTCAGTTTTTAGTCGACATTATGCATGCTATAAAAAAGGTACACGGATTACAAACAAAAACTTCACGTGTGCCGTAAAAAACGGTTATATAATTGAAGTTCACTTTACTTGTTAAAATGTACACAGGTTGAAATTGATGATTTTTAATTTAGATAATCAAATGTACATTTGATAAAATTGCACCTGTGTACATTAGATTATTTAAATAAAAAATTATAAATTTTTATCCGTTTACACTTTAATAAGCAAAGTGAAACTTCAATCACGTAACCCCTTTTTAACGACACATTTGACGTTTTTGTTTGTAATATCTACATAATTAAAATCATACGATGTGCGTGCGTGCGTGTTTGTACCTCTACTCCTCTGGAACCAAAGTACTATACAAAGATGAGAGTAGGACCAAACGAAAGATAATTAAATTTCGCCTTTTATAGGCCTATTTTCATCGCAGTACCTTGATATTATCGCCCTCAAATAATCGAAAGAACCTGAAAAACTAACGTCAAAGTTTTTTTTACCCGTACGATGTTTGTTCATGACGTCATGAGGTTCGTTCATGACGTCATAGTTTGTTCATGATAACCTCCTCGAGCAAAGAGAGATGATCTGGAAAAGGATGAACGGACGACGAATTTTGCAACACACCACATATTCATCTTAAAATTGGCTTTGTATTAACCAATGAATTGATGAATTGATGCATGGAAAAATCAAAACAATAGATTTGGTTTTAAAAGGGTGTCAAACATTCATGTTCCTGAAGCACGGAGGCGTGTGGATTGAAAGAGCAAAACGAGCGATTTCCACAAAGCGGTGTCTCGATTTGCTCTATCGTAAGAGCATCGTAGGAGATTACATCTGACGTTCTGCAGATGTTTCTCCAAGTCAGGGATCATCAGAAAGTGAAGTGATGAGACGCCCATGGACAAATCTCTACTGAACAGGATGTAAAGAACAATATTCTTAAAATAAGTAAAATAAGAAAACCCATATAAAGTGTATACCAACACAAATTACAAGTAATGTGTGGTACTTGGTAGTTACATTGATTGATGGTTTCTGAGGAACTGTCTGCGCTGATTGAGTGAGCGAAGCGAACGAAAATCAGCGTTTGTCATCAGAAACCGCGTTTTTCTAATAAATTGTTTGATCTTGACTTTTTGCTTGACTCCTTGGAAGTAAAAAAAAAATATTGACCTTCTCTCGAGATAACCGATATCGCAAACTACACTCTTATAATTTGCTTGATCGTTTTTTATGTGGAAGGTCTCTCTGTATCTTAAGTGTTGCAGCAAGAAATCTCCTCGAGCGCAGCAAGACGACGCGGAATGAGCGAGCGAAGCGAGCGACTCCGCTAGTCTATATCATTAAGAACGTATGATGTGCGTGTGTGTTTGTACCTCTACTCCTCTGGAACCAAGGCACTTACAAAGATGGGAGTAGACCACATGAAGTATAATTAAATGGCGCTTCGGCTAGGTCAACTTTCATCGCTGTGACTTTATATTATGACCCTCAAATACGTGAAAAAATGTTTGTTCATGACGTCATTGTTTGTTCATGCAAACCTCCTCGAGCGAAGCGAGACGACGCCAACGGAGCGAGCGATGTGGCTAGTAACGTTATGAAACGTTATTTAAGACACTTTTAAAGTGACCAACTCATTCAGATGAAGTGTTAGGAAATAACTTCGTATGCTTTTTAACAGCAAAAGGACGTACGTCAGTAAAGGTTAAAATTGTTGCAAGTTAATTATTTTTCATGGGTTTTCCGCAATTAACCTGGTTTGGGTGCGGTTCCATAAAAGTAAAAAAAAAAAAAAACTTGATCATTTGCTGAGGCAACATTAGTTTACCATGTAATAAGCACATGCAACAACGTTCGTGCATGTAGTGACTGTTGCATCGCCAATTTTAAAAGAATTCACCTCGGCAGTGAATGCTGTATCACGAAATAAATACGTCTTTCTGTTGTATATGGCTGCCAATTACGAGACCTGTTAACATTTTTTTTAAAGCCATTTGGTTTAAAACTTTAAGCTTTTATGCTGAACTACAGATGATTCTTTCATTTTGCTAGCTAACAAAAATCAAACGAAGTCAAAAGCTTTTGACTATCAACAATGTCGCTCTGCACAACCAGGCATAGTTTGCACGGTACAGCGATGCTGTACCCCTACGACGTGCACGGTAGTTGTTTTCAAGTTTGTAGTCGATTGGTCTCCGATTTGAAGGCATTTGAGTTCTCGCTGTGCCTCATGGGGAACGTTCCCCAGGGCTTTTCTTCTGATGTGTGACCAACCTGCACGGTCACATTGTTTGTTATAGCGCTTTAGGGTTGTTTTATACTTAAGGCAGTTTTTCTGTTGTTCTGTGGTGCTGCTGTTCTTAATGTATGTTATGTTAGGTTAGGTCAGTTGCCTTGGTCCGAATTTTGCCATGCAGGGGACCAATTTCGTGTGAGGGGAAGAGTTCGTTGCCGTGCGACCATGTTGCGACGAAGCGTTGAGTCACGTGGTCATATTGGCCAATAGCAAGTGGCAATACTCTAAAACACACCAGTCACATCACACAACATATGCAATACACTAAATGCGCTGTGCTGGAGGATGACCTGGTGCACAGTGATGCGTATTATAATACACAGCACTGTGTTCTAGCTCAGCCCACACGAATTGTGAATTGACAGTACCAATTTTGTGTACTTTTTGACTAATAAAGCACGTAAAATGTGTACTGCCAGGACAGAAGTCATGTGGACACTAAGCTAGTATACAATCAGAGCACAAGGTCTTCATATTTGACCCTGGTGATTCCACTATGGTGGCATCTGCCCTATTTTTATTGTGACCTAGGTCAACAAATACGACCGAAAATTAAATTGCGTTTGCTGTTTTTATGCCCTTGTGGGCCATATGCCTGTCAGTAGGAGATTTTATATCGTATCTCACAAATTAATTAGATTTATACCTGAGGTGTTAGCTTCGTTTTCTAAAATCTGTAACGCTACTCTGCTTATGGCTAAAACGTCTTTCCAGTGCATTACCATGTTTTTACTTTGAACTCCTTTTGGAATTTTGAGGCGCAATTTCTTTTGCTTCTGGAACTTTACCTGTGCGTTGTTCAAGTAGGGATGCAAATTTGCCCATTTGTCCTATTTCTTCTAGCGTCAGACGAAAGCGCATGAACATTTCATTCCATCTGTTCGAGAGATATTGCCAAAGCAGAACGGATTTGAACAAGCAGAGCTAAGACGCGGACTCAACTGTGGTTGGCCGCGTAATTATAGAAAACCAAAACGAACTCGTTTGACGTTTAAGGTAAGGTTTAAGTGGTCCGAAGTCAAAACAGCAAAGGGACACAACTAAACTTTCGTGTAAGGTTTCGCATACCGCAGTGTCCCTGTACTGTTTAGTCCACGTGAAACCTTACTGTTGTACTCACATGTTTGTACAGTTTTTTACTTTATAAGACGATAGGTCAGATTGGTGCATTCTACTTGGCTATACGACTTAGTTACGACATAACAACCGCTGCCCTTACTGAAGAAAAAGTGACAACGATAGCTACAGACGGACAGCGTCAGCGACGTCATAGTTTGGCGCATCGCCTACAACGTAAATAAGCTTTTTTTTTAGTAAACTATATTTTTATGTATCTATAGTTTGTTGCACATTATGTTTGCATGTAGCTGACTGTACGAGGCCAGTTTTTTTTTGCAAAAATGTGTAAATATCACACTTGTAGACTCTACAGTTACTATTAGAGTCTATACGAGTAGGCTAGTGATATTTACGTGTTTTTTGCACTCGTGGTGGAAGGAAATGTAGCGTCATACAGTCAATTTCCTGCAAAAATAACGTGAAACAAACTATAGCCAACGACGTTTGTGGCTTTGTCACGATTTTCGGTTGTAAGAACTGTTACAAAATATGCTTATTGTATTTGTCTTCTAAGCTCTAGGTTTTCCGCTTGAAACTTTCCAGCTAAATTATCCCTCTCGTCATCTACGATATATAGCAGCAAATCCCATAAAGGATTCCCGCTCTCAATGAAAAAATCAAACGCACACTCCGTCCCACGTTTGTTAACTTTGGTAATGTAAGTTTTTTTGTGAGAATATACCTTCATAAGTTTATAACGGCCATTAACCAATCAGAAGCCAAAAAAAGGCAGCCACCAGCCAATCACGTCTCCTTAACACCGGTTAAACGACCACACGGTATTTTATCAGATTAAACCGTCGGCGTCATCCCTCCATCTTGAATTAACGTTCGACTCGTCTTGTATTGTGGCTTATACGCTGCATGACTTAAGTACGAAAGAACTGCATTTGGTAGGTCTAA
>JAHWFP010163065.1:18793-32272 GCA_023313725.1 Lithobius niger
AGTTGAAGTTTTATTTTAAAGTTGATGGTTAAGAGAGACGGTATATTCTCGTTTCAAATATAACTCGAGCGTAGTTTAAGTATCGATAAATTTTCTCAACCACTCGTTACATTCCCAAGCTGATAAAAACACCTCGCGCAAGCGCTCGGTATTTTTTCAGCTTCGGAATGCAACTCGTGATTGAGAAAATTTATCTATAAAAAACTACGCTCTCGTTATATTATTACTGATAAAACTCGACCTATTCAGCCTGGTTTTTGCATTTGTTTAGCTTGGATTTGTAATCCTAAAGTTGACGGTTCAAATAAAGTTCATAATCCTTTGTAGAGGTAATGCAATAAGAAATTTTTTTTTTTGTAGGTACGTCTAATAAACGGTTGTATGTTTAGAAATAACGGTCTCATTAGGTCCTGAACAATTGTTATGTCGTAAAGACTCGTGCCAGAAAAATACATAAAACCCAGTTCACCAAAGACATTCACTACTTCAATTACAACCGATTAAGATTCCCCTAGACACCTCTAGACTGGGACACGGCAACGAGCCATTCACACACATTATTCATACATAGTTTTAAAACAATAACTTGGCTATACGCATTTCGTTCTTAATCACGTTGTAGAATTTACGACAGCAACCGTTAATCACTGGTAGATTCCTTGCTTTGGTGTTATCTGCCGTACGATACGAGCGTAGCATAAGGCCCATCATTCTTTTTATCTTGTTCCGAGTATTATTACAGATTGTAGGTCGGCTTGAACTTTTTTTTTTGGGCTGCACGTCATCCCGGCTTCACCGTCTGCCCATAAACCTTTGATTGGTGGTAGTAAAACTAGAAGAGGTTACAGGTTTCTACCTTCTCTATCTTAGATGATACCTCTTACGTAGGAAACCATAAAAAATCTGACTCTTTCCTCCCTCAAGTTTGATAAAATGGAAACGTAGGAAGGTGAAGGGGGAAGTCGTACGCGAAGAAGGCGGGGTGGTGATAGACTAAAGTCCCTCTGCCATTGGGTTTAAAGCTAACGTAACTACTTTCAACTACAGAATCGTTGTTAGGTCGATTTAAGAGATAAAGAACCCCCAAAAAAGGAGGGGTTATGTTCTGTGATTTTACTACGTTTCGTAAGCTAGAAAAAAAAGCATTAGAGCTCGTATCCCCATGCTCGCAGCTGTAAAAGTACACGAATAAAAACGGATTACAGTTCAGTCCGTATACAAGGAAAAAGGATTGTAACATGCCAGTCTCCATGCCTACGCATTCATGTACATCACTCAATTAACAAACAAAACGGTTGGATATTTCACACACAAAAATACACACACAAAATACAACATGTACACGTACATGTAACAGAGCGAAAACTTGAACCCATAAACACATACAAAACAGACGCCACAAACAGCAAAACGCCTAAAAAATTGAAAGATTGAAACACATACACAAAGTGAACACTTAATAACTGAAATAGAAACTAAAATAGAACTAAAAGAAAAACTTACGTGAAATTAAAATTGAAACACTCAATACACAAACAGAGGCAAAAAACTATCTTAAGTAGGAGTCTGCGTGTTTCATAAATTACAAATGCACACAAAATACGCATATAACCACTCACACGAAACACACTTAAAATATAAAACAACAAACACGAACGATTATAAAAAAATGCATGTATAATTTATAAATTAAGCTCACACCAACATTAACCATATCAAACATAAACTGCGTTCACTTTCTGACAATTACTGAGTACAAAACAGTCCTTGTTCCCTGGAATTGGAGTTTAAATCATAATTCGTTGCGTTCAAGGAAACTCTAATCCGTTTTTATTCGTGTACCTTTACAGCTGTGAGGATGGGGATATGCGCTTTAAAGCTTTTTTTGTAAACGGCAAAGCTGTTTTTTTGTTTAGTTAACTTACTCTATTTTCTGCTTTCGTGACAGTCGAGGCTAAGAGTCCTAATTTTTGACTAAATGTCGACTTTTGTGTTTGTATGTTTATAAGACGAAAATTTCAGATTTTGTTATCATTTGCACGAAACTAAATACAGATGCAAACCTATTTACGTTGACTTTTGGACTTATATGTCAGACTTCCTGAGCGGGGAATCGAACCCAGGACCTTTGGAACCAAAAGCCGAGGTCCTACCGCTGAGCCATACTGACACGGCCTGACAGTCCCCACTCAGGCAGTCTGACATATAAGTCCAAAAGGCAACGTAAATAGGTTTGCATCTGTATGTAGTTATTTCTTGTCAATATTTCGTATTTCGTTGCCATTAAGGACCTCGTGTTATACTAAGACTTCAAAACGCTTCAGCACAAACACAGCAATAGGAACACTCTTCAATAATATATGAATTAGATGAAGGCAAAATAACTAGCATACATTGATTCATAACAAAATAAACATGTAGAAATGACACTGATATTTCGTTCGCTATTTGCGCGAGAACATGCGCGGGAACATGCATAACGCATAGTTAAAAGTTTGTGACAGTTAGCGTGTGTTCACATAGTAATAACGACATTCGACCAGGAAGCATCATCTGTTAGGTTGGGTTTCTACCCAAGCAGTGTGCCACTGGGCACTTGAATGTCACATTTTTAACTGAAAAATAAAACAGGAGAAAGTTATTCTTCAGAATGTTCTGCAGAATGTTCATTTCTCCGGTTTTTTTCCAGTTAGAAATGTGACATTTAATTGACCAATGGCACACTGCTTGAATAGATAGCCAGTAACCAGATTATGCTTCCTGGTTGAATATCGTTATTAATATGTGAACACACGCTGACTGTCACATACTTTGAACTACGTTCTTTTCGTCTTGAAAAAGATCGTGCAATTACCGAGTGATATATCGAGTGTCATTTCGACATGTTTCTTATGTTATAAACCAATGTATGCCAGTACTTTTGGCTTCATCTCATTGATATTTTATCGACCACTCACTTCCCGCAATACCGTCTTAAGATAGCCCAACACTACTCCTTATAATCGGATTTCTTTATATGACTTTTGTAACATTCAAGCGTAAAAAAAAAATTACGTTTTCGAGATTTATTAAACTAAGAACTTAATCTTGAGATTATTTAGTAATCTGCCTTATAACTTTCCATGAATTTAATTATAAATTACACAGCCGTACCGACTTCTGATAAAATAATTATATCTCGTTGTAATTTCGTCTAACATTCCCATCCCCCAAGAACGCACAATTCTATTATTAGACACAGGAAAGTGATGACCATCTTCAACATGATTATAACCATCGATTGAGCTTTAATTCGATTCGGGTTTTATCTTTAGGATCAATCGTGCTGTCTGGTCTTTCCCCCAGGCGGGCCCCATGTGCCTTAGTCCCCTCGCTACGAAGACGGGTTTTGATTGATTAACTCTTCCTCTCCTCTTCTCTCCTTTTCACGGGCGAAGGCTGATGGAATTGGGCTATCGACACGCACCCTAAACCTACTAATCTAAATTCATTCAATGGTGCCTGTAATAGGCTGTACTGTCACGACGTGCTTGCGTTCTGGTAGTAATGAATCATTCGACGCCGGTTCGCTCGAGCTCCAGTATGTTGGGTTGTTAACAGAACGAATTAACCAACGTGCGCAGTTTCCGTAAAATGCTACGTGAATGACCTAGAGACGCCATTTTCACCCGAGGATTGACCTTGATGTGTTTATTAAAGGCCATACAAGTATTAAGATAAAAAAAAAGTTTATAAAAGTGTGTAAAGCTATACAGCGAAAATAAAAGTCCTATCCACCACGTACCTTATTGGCTTTTAAAGGGAGATTGCCACCACATGACAGGCTGCAGCATCCATCTATCGACTGCTATCTAGTTCTGTCTACCCCTTACTTTCAACAAGCGAAGGAACACGCAAATAAATTTCTTTTTTACGAAACAAACAATTGTCTTCTTTATTATTTAGTGTAAAGTTGGTGCGTCCACGTGCACCAGTGAGCAACCGATAAAGTAAAGCCCAATGATACCACGGGCGTTTTTTCTTTTATATCGACCGTTTTATATCGACCGTTTATATCGACCGTTTTGAAACACTGATTTTGAACTGCTAGATGGGCGCCATTTAGTGACTGTGATATCGTTAAACTCGACCGCTTGCGCCCTGTTGCACCGTGAATACACCAACTTTACAGTAGTAATTTTAAAAGGAGGAATTCTTTGTCATGTAAAAAAATTTCTTTGCACGTCCCTTCGCGTGTTGAAACCAAGTGCTACACAGCATGTCATTCGTTGACTAGACTATACTGCTGCTATTCAGTGAACTATTCCAAACATTCTGTAACTATTCGTTAATAGTAAGTTGTGACGATTTTATTCTAGGCATCTTTAGTCAGCTGTGTTATTGCGGCTGAGCAGTATGTAGCGGACTGAAACAGATGATTCAGATGATACATGAAAGAAAATTATGGTAATGACCACTAATTGACTGATTGATTAGTTTATTGAGCTTACAAGGCCTACAACCTATATGCGCTCACTCTTAACCTAACTAAACCTATACCCAAATTACCAATGTTCCATTGCATTCTACACCCACAAGCAATGTTGGGCACCAAACAATAATGCGCCAAACAATCTGGTAAACAATACATGCCCCACTAAGTCACAAAGCACCTGACGGGTCATAGGGAACACAGAGGAACCAAAAACCAATGTTAATGGTTGGGGTACACAATGTCATGAGGGTGCGATCGGCCAAGGAGACTACCAAATCCGTTGCAGTTGAAATTCTACTGGGAACCTAATCCGTATGTTTGCTCCCCCCCCCCCCCCAAAAAAAAAAGGATATGACCTTTTTGAACTTGTGACATTATGGCCTAAATGTTGCCGTGCAACGGTCAAAAAGTAAAGTTGCTTCAAGTTCGGTGAATTTGTGGGTGAATACGTCAGGTTAATGCGATTACCAGAATTCCTTCAGTGGCTAGATAACTACTCAGAAAGATTTTCGTTATGGAAGCAGAGTTGCCCAATTAAAATTCCCAGATTTACCCTTCCTCTTTCAAGCTTTGTTTTTTTTTTATTCGTAAGACCTAGTGTGGGGGGATCTTGGCTTCGGGGTTTACCTAAAGAATTCAGCTCCTCACATAACTGACGGGACAGAAAGGGGAATGGGAATTTTGAACTATACAAACAGCTAAACTGGGACTAGGAGTTTTGGTTCAACGCTGAAAGGTATCATAAATCTAATATCGAAGTAATGTACCCATTACTTTAATATCATTACTTGCTCGCCTGGATTCGTGGATTCAGGTCAGAAACGGTACATAAATGAATGAACATCTTGCTTGGTATGGTTTGGCTAGAGGCCGAGAATACAGAGTTTAAATTAAAGTTGTAGTTAATGAGAAAATACTAGCCTTAAAGGTCGGGATGCTGCTTACGCAGCATTGGGAAGTCAGGGTTGAATAAAGTTGGGACGAGGGTTAAGGGGGGGGGGATTGAGGTTTAATGGCGCGTCGACAGCTTGGTCATTAGCGCCAACCTCAGTCACAGTGCAGTGGTCCGGGTTGCCACTGCACCACACATTACAGAGGTGTTATTCAAACCCCTAATCTAAATCTTGTCATACATCTGTACCTCTTGCAAAAATTAAAAAACACCGGACAGGAGGACAGACTTATCGCCCAACTGACGCGCAATGTCATGCGGAAGATGGAAACAACGACGAACACCATCAAGATGGAGACAATCAACAAGTAAGTGCCGGACCGTAAGTGGCCGTCGACACCAATAACATTCAGGAGGGTCAACCCCCCGCAAAACGAAACAGTGAGTAAGTCGGGTGTGACCAATGCGCAAACAGGCCAACACAACCTCCTCACGGCGACTGCGGCGACACGCCGATTGCCACTCCTCGACAGTGCCTTTAATGGCCCGTAATTTATTACCGTCCTGGGTTAAGGGGAATGTTCTAATTGAAAGTTCTAAAAGGCATCCAAAAATGGCGATTGGTGCGGTACTGGGTCGGTTGTGAGTTTCACGAGGGAAGTAAAGTAAACAACTAAGCGCAGCCTTCACTGAGTGTGTGGGGTTAGAATTGAGTGTTCACATGGCGCGTTAACATAAAAAAATGACAGAGTTTCATTGTATTCAACAAGAGATTGCAATTAAGCAGTTGGTCTTTTATTCTTTGCGGCACTTATTGTTGGGATCTGGAGACAGATTCGGTGGTACCAATCGGTAACTCGGTATCGGGATCAGCAAACGCAAACAAAGTCTCACCACTGGTAAGGTTCAAAATTGAACTGGTTCTTCCATAAAAGCATTAATTATCTCCATATGAATTAAGGCTCAAATAAATTACAAGCACAATGTTTCAACCAACCAAGAACCCACACTATCAGACAATTAATAACTTTATGAACCGTATAACTGTAAGCTGTATTATTGTTTCAGAAAATGATACAACAAATCCAGGTTCACAGACGAGAGCACAAACAACCCAGTTTTTCTGAGAGTGGAGTATTACGAGTAAGGAGAATAGAACATCCCATGCCGGTGTATAGATATAATTAAAATAAAGCAGTTGCATTCATGGTATAGCAAACTGGTGATTTTGCTCGGGATAAATTATAATACACGCTCTTACAATTTTAAAATGAGCAAAAACCACTGATATCAGTTTTTCACGCATTACGGTATTACGATATTTTTTCCTATTAAACAACTTTCATAAAATCTTGCTGAAATGTTTTTTTTTGCGTCAAGATTTCTTTTCGTTGGGGAGGGGGTCGATGTCTTCGATTTTTCTCACCAACTTCTTTGGTTTCTTACTTAACACACATCACTTTATGGACCACCATCTGTTTTCATTACCGACCAACCAAACTAATGAACACTCCAACATCCATCTTGATAAATTGCCTTAAAATGTACTTGGTCCCTCTCTCTTCGTGGGATTAATTTCGCTTTTGCAAGCGTGTCAAAAAAAAATGGCTCCACCCGCGCATTTTAAGTCTGCTTTGACATTTTTAGTTTGTCGTTTAAAAAGTAAAGAAAAACTGTATATTGGGCACCTTCATTTTAACGGAACGAAGAGTGTTACAGATGTTGTTGCCCTGGACACTTGATCCGGTGCTGTCCACGCAAGGGTTATTCGTTAGGTAATTTATGAATTTATTAATAGGGGTGTGGTTACTTACGACAGCATGCCTCCGTTGCAAAAGCTGGGAAATTGGATGGTAGAGTTCTTAAAGCTACCGTGTGGAAGAGTTAGGGTGATGCTGTTGAGCACGATGCAGTCCCCTTTTGAAGTTGCAGTTAGATGCCTAAATATGGTTTTATTAGCTTGAATTTACCCCCGTTGGTTGGTGATGATAGATTATTGATTGTCCTAGTAGTTATAAATATTTGTGAACACTACATCATCCACATGCAGAATACAGTACAGCATTTGACGAGTGTAAAATTCGATGACCTGTGCTGGACAATTTT
Source organism: Lithobius niger (assembly GCA_023313725.1). Classification (NCBI taxonomy): domain Eukaryota; kingdom Metazoa; phylum Arthropoda; class Chilopoda; order Lithobiomorpha; family Lithobiidae; genus Lithobius; species Lithobius niger. The sequence continues at coordinate 26,266 of JAHWFP010163065.1, forward strand.
GCGGAATTATGAATGGTGATCAGGTTGGTATGCTGCTTTTTTACTTTTATGAGCTTGGTTTTGGCATGAACGTTATCCTGTTTGAAACTTATCATTGTGTAAATAAAAGTCAGAAACAAGCCACCAGAGAAAATCATGCACAAAAAATAACATACCATTGTAAGCCATTCCGTTTAATGTCAGTGACATCAACCGAGGTTGAACAATAGAACCAGTACATCACTTTATAACTGCCATATTTTCTTTAATGAAAGCAACACGGTAGTGATATGGTCATGGAGTGCTTCGTTAGTTCAAATCCGGATCACGTCACGTGAACAAAACAGTAAGGACATAAAGGTGGCTTACTGTAATGTGGGATTTCTAGTGTACGATGTTTGTTATTGGCATATTTCTGGCTGACCATATATTTTTTTCAGTGATTTATTTTGATGGAATTCTGTCATGCTTGTCAAAACCGTCAATAAAGGGGTCTAGTGCTGCACGGAAATCATTTGGTAAATTGACCAGAAGAGCTCTTATGGCCTACCATGCCTTGACTCTCTGCCGAAATACACTACTCGCTCACTGTAATAACACTTTTCCTGCACCCAGTTTTACTTTATGGGATTTCCCGCATCACTGGCCCACTTTATGACCGACGTTCTGCACTGGCCTAACATTAAGAGCGATGTATATCAAATTTCGGGTAAATTCTTAGAAACTCTTCTCTCCAGATGGGTTAAAGACGATTCTACATCCTTCGTAGAAGAGTTGCTCTAAACACACGAGAGTTGAAGTCAAAATCAGTATCTTTTTGAAAAATCAGGTGACCAACTTACCACATTAAATTTAAGTGTGATTAAAAATATTGCTAATGCTTGACGGTATTTTAATGGGTATTTAGTTTTTGACACATCCCTTTTAACAGATAATGAAGTGGAGTCACATAAAATATATTTTGTGCACAGAATTTTGCAATATCATTTCACGCCATCCTTGAATGTCATTAAAAACTTTCCGACTAGTCTTGGCTCTCAATTTATTTCAGTAATGATATGCTTGTTTGCACTTACTTCATCCTCTTTTCTAACCTCCATCAGCCTCCATCAGGCTTGAATTTAAAATATTAAACTGTATTAGCAAAGGTACATTAAGGATTTTTTTTTTAATCTGAACTATCGAGTTAAATGACTGCACCTGTAAATTCTGCTTATGGCTAATTATGTTTAACTTTTTCTCTCATTTAACCCAGCACAAAATCATTTCACTCCCATTTGAAAAGGGGCGAGGGATGATCATCTAACTGGGAAATCGCATAATTGGAAGAACGTGTTCAGTATAACAATGTAACGGAAAATCGTTTAACACGAAATTCGTATAATGGAAAATCATCTAGTATCCCTGCCCCGCTCATGCTATCGCGCTCGCTGCGGTCATACATATAACATCGGAAACCACTGCTATATTATTGTCCAGTTACAGGATTGTCCATTGTTCAATTGTCCATTTTTCAGATTTGTTATTTACGCAGATATTAGACGATTAATCCACTAGACGATCTTCCAGTTTGACTTTTGCCCGACGTCCAATTGAAACCTTTCAAACCACTCCGTATTCGCAGAGTTATTTTGTTGATTCTTACCTCACTTTCCCTTTGATGCGGTTATTTTCGATATTTTCTCAATAGTCTGCATTTCCGTTTTATGCACAACAAAATAGAATCAAACAAAACGTATTTGATAGTCTCTACAGGATGATAGTACTCGAATTTTTCACTTTTTCTCCCATCTTAACCTTAATTTATTTCGGTTTTAACAGATAATGAATCGAATAAATCTGCAAATTAGCAGAACCCAGCACGAAATCATTACATTCCTCTTTGAAACCTTTCGATTCACTTCGTCTTCGCAGAATTGTTTCATAGACTCTAACCTCACTCGGTTATTTTCGACATTTTCTCTATAGTCTTCATTTCCCTTTTATACACAAAAAAATAAGAGTCAAACAAAATGTATTTGGTAGAATCTAACAGGATGATATTACTCGCTTTCTTATTGGCTGCACGTCTTCAAGACCTTTCCAGCCAGTTTTATGAAATCTGTTTGGTGACACAGAATGGATGAAGAAAAGTTGGTGGACATTAAAAAATTCTCGTTGACCCTTTAAGATTTCAGTGATTTCGTGTTTTTGTGGTATTCTCACCAACCTTACTTGCATTTTATAGATAATGAAACGAGTCAAATACACTGATTTTGGTAAAACGTCATTTCTCTCTCCCTCCAGTTATTTGCATTGTTTATTTTTAAACTTTTTCAACCTCTCTCTCTTCTCAAATTTGTTTAATTGACCTTTGTTATCCCGTTGGCCACAAACAAGCAAACACAATGGAACCACATTGTGAACACAGCTGACGACAAATTTCTACATTTGTCTCTAATATTTACGATCAACGTTTTTTCTGTAGCCTTTGGGTCGAAATAAGGAAAGACGAGTCGGTCAACGTGGAAAAAAGTTCTCGCTCATTTATCCTGATTTCCACGCTAAGTAACAAGACCTTACACTTATCAGACCTCCTATCACCTGTTCTGCACGTCTTTAAAAATGCCCAACTTAATAATTGTCGTTTCAGCTTTGTTTCATAGACTCGTGTTAGCGTTTAATCCAAAATGGGGAAAGGTCGATAATCACAAAAAAAAAACGTTCATTGCTCTCCCACCCCTTAGATTTAATGATTTTTGGGATTAGGCTATCACATAACGTTCGGTACAATTTTTTGCACATAATGAAACCCAATCAAATAAAATGCATTTGATAGGAATTTACAAGATAGTTATGTGGAGAGCGCAATGGGTGAAAAAAAAAAACAAATTTGAAGATTTTCAATTATTTGACCATCTGAAGTGAAAGTAGACCTACTCGTTTTTTTGTTCGTGCGTTTTTGTGCAACAAGACTTTCTCGCTCGCTGAAAGCTATTCGTTTCTCTATTTGTTTTTATTTGTAAAGCTATTTGAATTTCCAGTTTCTTTTAAACGGAATACAGCAAAACGCAAACAATCAAATGTAAAATAAATAACAATGATAAAGAACAGCGTCGAACAATAATTTTAAACATTGCTAGAATATTGTTCTCATTTCTTGCTATTTCCAGAATTTTTCTGTTCTCGCACAAAGAACTGCTTCCAGCAGTGATCAAAGAATAGTAGACAATATAGTATCTCACAGTAAGGGCGTGTTTACGCAGCGACTCGCCTTTGCATTCTCGCAGCTAGAACTCAATCGCGATGGCAAAGGTGACATTGCCATGGTAACAACGCTAAATGGATTAGCTAAATCCGATATTGTTTGAGTAAATACTTGCAGTCTTATAATCCGTGCCAATAATATAAAGAATTCCTCATGACGAAATAATTTTCCCAAACACTTTTGAACTCACGTTATTTGCTGTTTTCGTTGCGAGGCGGCAGACATAAAACCGCCGCCATGTTGGAATTTGAGGTGATTTCTAGTTTCTGGCTGCGAGAATGCTAAGCGAGTGGTTGCATAAACGTGCCCTAAGAATTCAAAATCCAAGATAGTCTATTTCGTGACTGGAGAATAGAAACAAAACATCGAATAATGGCAACCAGAAATCAGTCCGTCGCCTTGTGCTACGAAAGGAATTGTTTTCATTTTGTCTCAAGCCACGAGGAGAGGATCTCTGTCTGCATCGTTGCCAGCGTTACCAGCGATAGAGAATTCGAGATTCGCTCGCTCCTTTAAAGGTGAGAACCACAAGAGAATTCAGTTATTACATAAATAAAAGCTCTTGGGCAAGAAAAATTTACGTTGCAAATGAAACTTCGTTTGTGCCGCCGTCCCTCTAGTACTCTCTAATGGCCACAATCTTGAAATCGGACCGCCATTTTGAAATTATGCTTATTGTCCGAATTTAGAACGGAGACGAAATAGTAGATACCAAGTGAAACAGTGAACGTGCTATCGTCACTAGTAATTGCTTATGGTCACCACCTTGAAACCAGGTGGCCATTTTGAAATTATGCTTAATACCGTCAATTTCCTTCAAATTTAGACCATAGACCATATAGTTGATACCAAGCGAAACGATGAATGTGCCATCGTCACTTTTAATTTCTAATGGTACCCATTTTGAAATCAGACGGCCATTTTGAAGTCAGGTGTAGGCCTATCACATTTATTCACCTGAATGTGCATGGTATTAACCCGCCTTTCCGAAATGTTCATTGTCTTAAAGTCACCTTTTCACCCTTTCAACTCCGAGATGCAGCACCGTAGAATGCTTCGAGCAATATAAAAAAAATGGCAGTAAATTCAAAATGGAAAAACACTATTCGCAGCAGCAGCGCCGCGATTTTCATAACTAAAACGAGATCACGTGACCCACATCAGCGTATTGGATGACGGAGAATCTGGAACGTGGATGCTGCGTTTAGAATATGGGCAGCGCTATCAAAATGGTGAACAGTCTCATAGTGAACGCAGTCAGATAATCGAAGGATATTTTTGCAATTGCTGTGGAAACTTTAAACTGAAAAAGAAACAAAATTACAGTTTGAAAGCGAAGGGATGCTTCTGAAGTTTTTTGACGTCCTTCACTCAGCATGCCATCAAGGTATTGCGCGCACTGTTAACAAAATTTGGTGGTTTGGGCTGGTGCATGGCAGAAATTTCACGCGACCTTCCCCCTCCCCGATTTCTCTGTTTGGTTCCTTTATAAAACATTTGGCTAGAGAGAAACGCTTAACCTAGTAAAAATCTGGAGTAAGGATCGGATCACCGTAAATAATGCAGTCCATAATTTATAACACAATATCATATAAATAGTTCTCCGTGCATGCCAATGCACGACTATACTATTTCGCGTTTGAATCGGCTACTGTGAACGATCCAACTTTACTTGCCGAGTGTCAGCAGCACTCGAACAGACCAGAGCTGCTGAGTTCAACAATAATCATTACAGGTCCGACCAGTTTGGTAAATAAATACGGATGCAAACCTATTTACGTTGGCTTTTGGACTTACATTTCTGAATGCTTAATAATAAATAATTTTACAGCAAAGAAACTGTATCGGAGAGCGAAGGAAAGGGCTACCTCCACTTATTCGCAAACTGAAATTACACATGACTTTGAATGATATTAAAAATAGTAAAGAGTAAAACAGTGCAGGTTAATATATCCTAAGTCTTATATAAAACAATTCTTTTTAAACACTTCATAAACCTGGAAAGATCTACACCCATAACAGCTTTTTTTAATTCCCTAAGGGAACCCGCCGAGACCGCTTCCGATGGGAGAGAATTCCAAACTGGGACAACCCGATTTGCAACAAAATGCTTATAATTATCTGTGTGAAACGAGCCATACATTAATTTAAATGGATTGACTCTAGTCAAGATATTGTGACTTAAAGTAAAAAACTTTTGCGGCTCCACAACAATCTTATTATGCAGTATAGAATATGTAAGATAAAGATCAACTTTTAGACGCTGCATCTCCTATGACTCCAACCTGAGAATCCTTAGAAGTTCCATATATGGCAAATTAAACAATCCCGGAATGTATTTCGTAAACGCTTTTTGAACCGATTCGATGAGTTTAATATGAGTTTAATAAGGTATGGGGACCAGACTTGGCTGGCATACTCTAATACAGGACAGATAAAAACCGAGAAAGCCCACATTAATGGCTTGAGAACCCAAGACCTTAGAAACTAAATTCCGAGGTCCTGCCGCTGAGCCACACTGACACGACCAAAAGGAAACGTCCATACAGGCAGTATTTAACACGCACAACATACACATATAAACATAAACTCTTTCCAATCGCCACTGTAGGGACGCTTGCTTGTACGTCACATATACCTGTGAAATCGAAAGGAACACACATTAAACTGTGAATTTAGGGATTAAACAGGACGGAAAGCCAAATGGGCTCGAGAAGAGTTAAATTAATACAGGTGCAAACCTATTTACGTTCCCTTTTTGGAACTCGGTATTTGGTTTCA
>JAHWFP010163066.1:0-19045 GCA_023313725.1 Lithobius niger
AAAACCCAGCGAGTGTCCTCGAAATTTCCGAATTTCTGTTTTTTTTTAATTGAAACTGGATTAATTTTCGGTTAAATTTCCCCTTCCACCAAAAAGCTGTCGATCATGTAGACGAAGGTTTTAAACCGAGTTTGCAAAGTCGGCTTTTTGAATAAATTTCCCCCCAAGCAAAATGATAAGTGTTTGTGTCTGTATTTATGATATTAGTTGCACAATTTTGAGAAGGTGTGGGATGATTGACAATAGTGGAAATGAATGTCCGCATCTCTTCTTGATGTCCAAACGAATATAATTCTGGTATCAGAACAAATTACTAGATTTGTTACTTGCATTGATGCCTGGAATATGTACATCTACTGCATAAAGAATATCAACGCACTACAAACAAAAGTTGTATTTTTAGCCAAGAACTGAGCAGATCACTAAATCCACTATTGTGCTTGGGTACTTTCTTCAATTCCTCCTGATCCCATGTTTGATAACATGATTTTTCTCTTTTCTAGATATACAGTTTTGTTGGAGAGGTAACTGTCCCTTAATTCCGGAGCTGATAACCGAAAATCAACTCTTTCATTTCATGATTCTGTGCTTGAGTTGATAACCGTAACATCTGACATTGGCTTAAAGCTTTCCAAAATTTAACAATGGTCTTCATTTCCACTATTTACAGCCCCATTTTTTTGAATTGCCCACCTAAATTTGAATTATGTTAATTTATGTTGATTTGTGTTAATAAAATCATTTTATTTTTTTGGGATAAGGTCTAGGGTCAACAGTATTCAAGTGACTCTGCCTAGTTGCTTAAATTAAGTTGAAAAGAACTTTCTCCGGGACAGTAAAGGGGATCCTGGCAAAAACTTAATAAACCTTATGAGTGTAGTGTTGCAAAGTGCCAAGTATTTAAGTATTTACGGGCTCTAATACCAGACAGTCTTTTGGATTTGTTATGACCAGAGGGCTACTGGATCAAGTTTTTCCTTCTGTTTAAAGACTTATTGTGCTTCAGAAAACATACGAAAGTTAAAAATTTAGTCAGTTCAGCTACACAAGCATTGGTTCTTCAAATGAATTATACCACGCGCCATGGCTGTTTGCTGTGACGTGCATATCACGTAACTGGGCTAGTCCAATCAGACGGCCAAACAGCCGTTGTTCTCGTTCGTCATTGGCTAACTCATGGTGATGTCACGGCAAACAGCCATTGCGCATGGTTTAAGGATCTTAACAAAAATGTGCAAAGAATCATTAGGGTGGAGTGAAAAAAAGCTTCGGAATTCTGAATAGCTAGGGTGTAGAAAAGTTGCCTTTTAGCATCACTATCACACATAAAAAATGTCATCACTTTGAGGTGACGTCTTGAGGTGCCTTCAAGGGGTTCAATTTTAGCATTGTTTAACAAAGGTGAAATAGCTGAAAAAAGAAAAATTATTATTTGGCAGGTTTAAAACTTAATTTTAACATTATCTCGTTTTATGCTGTCAACAATCATCTACAAACATGGCAGATTCGCAAAGAATTTAATTTTAGTTAAACAATTTGGTTATAGTTTGACACTGAAAATGGCCAAAAATGGCGTTTTAGCCTCTTTTGGCCTATAACTGTTCAACGCACATTACTCTTCCATCCTCTATGTGAGCATCAAATGAGGTAATGTTAAAATTAAATTTTGAAGCAGTTAAAATATTTTTTTCCCCCATTTTTCGGCTATTTCGCGTACAATGCTAAACTTGAAGCCCCTGGTGGCACTTCAGGAAATCACCTCAAAGTGATGCACTTTTTATGTGTGGTAGGCTAGTGATGCTAAAAGGCACCTTAGCTATTCAGAATTTCGAAAAAAAAATTTGTCACTCCACCCTAATAATCATCCCAATATTAGATTAGTCCACTTATCAGTAGTTTCGGCCCTTACCCTACTGTATAAACTACTTTCTACATAAAAAAAGGCTAAAACTTCGAAAAACATTGCTTCAAAAAAAAATGTAAGGATTTAGCCAGTTCGTGCAGACGTTAGTGCTTTTCAAATGACTTGCAGATCTTCAAAAAATGTTGAAATAACTTTTCTTGGTGTTGAATGGGGGGTTTAAAGTACATGCATCACCTCGCTACATAAGTGAAATTGGGTGAAACTAAAACTGCTTTCGACGTACAAAAATGTAATGAACATGTCCAGTTTAACTGAGCAGATCCGTTAATCCACTTTGGCAACTATCTGCTCATTTGGTTGCAATTCGAGGACACCCCCTGGCCTCGAATTGCAACCACCATGATTGTGTACCCAGGTGCATTCTATATTAGTTGTAATCGTGATTTGGTTTAGGATTGGTTATGTATGGTTGTGGTTTATGCTTATATTATGGAACGATTTGGAAAGTGTCCCTCATAAAGAATCGATCCACGCTAAACAGCACTCCTTTTCGCATGAAGTTAATTTTAAATTGTTTCTGATCTATACCCCGTGGTGGCTATTTCGAAGTTGGGCAGTACTAGTTCTTTAAACCCCTCTGTCATGTTAAGCCAAAGCATTGAGAGCAAAAATAGGATGATGTGAAAATCGGCAACTCAAGTTTCAATTTAAAAAAAAAAATGGGTCAGCACACTAATTTACCGAACCTGATGTTAAATAATAGGTATCCGGCTCTGTGATTAGGTATGCAGCAAAGTGTGCTCAGAATAGCACCATTTAATTTCCCACAATTTATAAAAATAATAGGTATCTGGCTCTGTGATTAGGGATGCAGCAAAGTGTGCTCAGAATAGCAACCATTTAATTTCCCACAATTTATAAAAGTAAATTTCTGTAAGCATTATGCAAGCAGAAGTAACTGGATGTGCTTGTGTAGCTAAGCTGACTGAATTTATGACCTTAAGGACGTTTTTAAAGAAAAGAGGGCTAGTATGATAAAAACCTGGAATATAAATGGGAGGCCTCCAATCCATGAAGGACATATAAACTGGCTAGTAGTTCTGAAAAAGGCTCGGTTCTCCTCTTCAGGTGACCAAGCTTAATTTATTCGTTGAAAGTCTTTTGGGTAACTGGTGCATGAAAAAAGAATTACACCCATGAGAACGGGCTAACGCTCGAGTTGTGGCAGTAATACCTGGTGAGACCTGGCGTAATTTAGCTTCAAATGTCAGATTGGTGTGTGGCATTCAGTTTCAGAAATAACGTGGCGCAATTTAGCATAAAAGATTGAACAGGGTTTCAGAGAAACAGTTTCAACGCGACATGGGGATATTAAGCATCAAGCATTAAATGGCAAGTGGTGTTTTGTCATCCTATGTAAGACACAGCTTGATGGTATTATTTGTCACCTAGTTTTAAGAAGTTTTTGAGTGGCTTGGTGTTCTGAGGACTGCTTTGAAGGACTAGAAGTAGTGACTGGTGTAGACTAGGTCCCAAGAGACAATTTCCACGTATTTCTGAAAGCTTTGTGAAGAAGTTACCACAGTCGCAAGAACTATATACAATAAAAAAAAAGTTTAAAAATGTTTAACTCGTGTTGTTGCCCCAAGGTTGACAATATGGGTAACCATCCCCACCTTTGAAGTGTTGAACACTTCCAATCATTACCTGTTAAACGGTTGCAGCCCTACAATGGCCTTCTGTCTCCAAAAGGGCCATGGACCAAGTGGAAGCATGTGTATACACATGCTTCCACTTGGTCCATGGTCCAGGAGACGTAAGGCCATTGTAGGGCAGCAACCGTCTAACAGGTAATGATTGGAAATGTTCTCAACACGTCAAAGGTGGGGGATGGTTACCCATATTGTCAACCCTGGGTAACAACACGAGTTTAAAATTTTTTGAATTTTTTTTTATTTTATGTAGTTCTTGCGGCTGTTTAAACAACACGAGTTAAAATTTTTTTTAATTTTTTTTTATTTTATGTAGTTCTTGCGGCTGTGGTAACTTCTCCTTCACAAAACTTCCAGAAATACGTGGAAATTGTCTCTTGGGACCTATCCTACATCAATCACTACTTCTAGTCCTTAACTAAAAATGTATGAAGACCTGCTTACTGGCTTATTAGGTTTTTTTAATATTCTTTCCAACAATGCTGCCCCACGCTGAAAGCACGGCCCTCAGTATTTTGTAGAATTCATTGTTAAAATTACCATCGTTGAGTGGACAAACTCGTCGTCGCTGCTTATACACAGTGTATATACAGTGTGATTCATAAAGTACTGAAAAATAGGCCTATAAAACGTAAGCCTATAAAATGTAGGCCTATAAGCCTATAATGGACCTTATAAATGATGTTCACACGATTATTCCAAGTTTTGTACAGTACACCTTAGATTATTGTAGTAGTGGAAAGCCCGTCCCCCCAGGAAATAAAATGTGCTCAACAGGTATAGCACGGACCCTACTGTACCCAAGCTACAAGCATAGTGAGCTCATCTAATATCCTGCCTCATTAACTTTGTGCAACATTTTATTGTGAAACCAGGTTTTGAACCCAGTAACCGAAATGGTTTGAAATGCGTTGATGTCTCCAACCGTATTCTTGTGTTGCAGTGCATTTGGATTGCCAAACCGAAAACCTTGCAAACCTCTAAACAATTTAGTCAAACGATAGAATAGCGTATTTATTTCGCAGATGCAGACTTTCATAGCTGAGTTGAATTATTTGAAAGTGGTCAGCAAGAATCGACTGCATGCATAAAGTTTTGTAGCGCAACGCCATAGCTGTAAAAAAGCTACATGTGAAAAAGGTACATGGATTACAAACAAACAACGTCAAGTGTGCCGTAAAAAGGGGATTATATAGGATTGAATTTTCACTTGTGTAAAATGAACAAGGATAAAAATTGATGATTTTTAATTGAAATAATCAAATATACAATTGAGAAAATTCCATCTGTTTAGGTGCTGTTGTGCTTTACCAATCATATGTTTAAAACGTAAAGCACAATAGCACCTAAACGGATGCAATTTTATCAATTGTACATTTGATTATTTCAATTAAACATCATCAATTTTTATCCGTGTTCACTTTAACAAGTGAAAATTCAATCATATAACCCCCTTTTTTACGGAACACTTGACGTTTTTGTTTGTAAATATTCCTGTTCCTGCCCCTACTCGCCAAACATATTCGGTGCCTAATGACACACGTACAGTACAGTAGTTATGGAACAACTGACACTGCTTCACTATATACTACTGCGTTCGTTTAATGTTATATGTTCATATATTATTTTTTAATTTTATCAAAATCGTCTACACCACTTTACATACAAGTGCATTACTAAGTAAGTACCAAGGCCCATCGTGATCGTAATGTTTAGGCATCTACACCCTATGGTCCGCATATTATTCTCCAAACCTAGCAAACGACAGTTCGAATCGCACCACTGACTGTACTACACTAAAATAAAGAACGCATGTGAGTTAGTTCAGACCTTTTGATAGATATATTCTTCTCAGCTGACGTTGGTGGCAGCTGTCATGTGTGAAATGCAGTAAGATAATATAAACTGTACAGTATAAAAATCGTCCATCGTAGTCTGTTATCATTTGTTGCGGTAGGATAGTTAAGATATCAGTTGGCTGCCTATAGCGCATGTCAGCTAGTTCCCATTGACCACACTTGGCCAGATCCAGTTTCGGGATGTATTTGTGGTCATCGTTCTTCAGCATGTTGTGGGAGTAATTGCGGCTTGGCTGGACCTCGGGTCACCTAGCAAGTTGAGAGTTAGCCGGCTTTGTGCTTTGTAGCCGATGTTAGAGCAACCTGCTTGTGGTAAGTCTCTTTGGTTTGCCCTCGCAAGTCAGCCTGAGAAATCTGGGTTTGTTTTGGCGCCGATGGCCTTGTTGCCTGGCCCCATATTTTTTTTAACAAACCAGCCTACCGACGAGGAAAAAGGAAACTGCAGTGAGAAAAATAAACAAACACCCGTCTTACCGCCAAGATCCGACGATTAACGTACGTCCTATCCAGGTAAAGTGTATATGGGCATGATTACCACTAGATACTTGTGTCTTTTACAGCTAAGAAAGTTTGGCTGTTTTTACTGTGGAAAATAAAAAAAAATGCGACAGAAAAAGCTGAAACTTGGTTTGATAAGGAAACTTGGGTCACCTGAAACGATAAGTTATTATTAGTGACGCAGCTAAGCGTTTCGTGTTGAATAGGAGGTTCTTCCAAAACGACTCAGATGTGTACGAACCATACGCACGCTTCTGAAGACAGTTCGGTACCTTCAATGCAGAGAAACCTCAACAAAACGTTCCAAAAGTGTCTGATGAGGGAAACGACGTCACCTTACAACGCGACTGATGGCTCCATCCAGAGTCAGTCAATAATCCATCCGGAATGAGTCGATATCTGGTGCCTCGCGCATGCTCACACTTCCGTAAAAATCAACCATCTTTGCGAACTGCTGCGATTAGTTCGATCCCACAATCCCTCAGTCGCGTTCAAGATGATGTTACTTCCGTTGAACGCACATGTTTTGAAAGAAAGGTGAAAAAAGTAAGTTTACATGTATATATATAGGAACATCTGCTACGTATAGATGTGTGCAAGCGAGGATTACACTTCTTCGTTGGGCTCTTAACTCTCGTTTTGCCTTTGGACTCTTGTATTGTAGCACTATGGAGTGTGATATGTTTTGGCAGTACCAAACTGCGCGCAGCAGCGGATTTTTTTTTTGCACATTAGCGGCGTTTTGGAAGAAGCTGTTTTTGGGAATAACGGGTGAAATTTACTTGATTACTAGCTAACTAGTAACTAGCTAATTCCCCAAAAATAAATTCCTCCATGCGGTTAATAAAGCTGGCATTTTGCACGTAGCTACAGTTTAACTGTGGAACATGCCTTTTGCTGGATTGGGAGTTAAAGGAAATGTAAATTCATCTTTAAGACTACAGCAATAGATCTCTACAGTTATTTTTATTTTTTTTTTACTTAAATGAGCCGAACCCAAACCGGGCTATCTTCCCCACTGTAGACGGATGACGAGAGGGGCAATTTAACAGGAAAATCCAAGTGGAAAATCAAGGATCTTTGACAATCCATTATCGACATGAGCATGAGACATCACACGGCCCTTCTCGTCTCCAACACGCTAGAGGGTGGTTGAGGCCAGGACCTAACCGGAGAACTCGTTTTGCTCTTCCCGGAGAGAATTTCGTTTTTGTTTCTGTTTTTGCATTTATGGCTCACGAAGCCAAACTTGGTTATCAGCGTTTTCTTTCAATCATGCAACAATGAACAAAACGTTTTGCTTTTACCACAGTAAATACGAAGACATGAATACGCACCGCGACAGCAAAACTGCGAATGAAGAATTGTTGTTTTTCCCGTGGTTAAATTACAAGAGTTCGATGGACTTCTCGACAAAGACGTATACGACACTCGTAAACCTCCTACTTACTGGAAACTTCGAGTGCACGAACCCAAACTTGGTTATCAAGCATTTTGTTTCAATCATGCAACAATGAAGAACACGTTTTGCTTTTACAACAGTAAATACGAAGACGTGAATACGCAACACGACAGCAAAAGCAGGAATGAAGAATTGTTGCTTTTCCCGTGACTAAATTATGCGAATTCGATGGACTTCTCGAAAAAGAAGACGTACGACACACGTAAACCTCCTACTGGAAACTTCGAGTGCACGAACCCAAACTTGGTTATCAGCATTTTGTTTCAATCATGCAACAATTAACAACACGGTTTGCTTTTACAACAATAAATACAAACGTGAATACGCACCACGTCAGCAAAAGCACGAATGAAGAATTGTTGTTTTCCCCGTGGCTAAATTACGAATTTGATGGATTTCTCGACAATGACGTACGCCACACGTAAACCACCTACTGGAAACCTCGAGTGCACGAAGCCAAACTTGGTTATCAGCATTTTGTTTCAATCATGCAACAATGAACAACACAGTACAACAGTAAATACGAAGGCAGCAAAATTACGAACCACCTACTGAAAACCTCGAGTGTACGAAGCCAAACTTGGTTATCAGCATTTTGTTTCAATCAAGCAACAATGAACAACACTGTACAACAGTAAATACGAAGGCAGCAAAATTACGAACCACCTACTGAAAACCTCGAGTGTATGAAGCCAAACTTGGTTATCAGCATTTTGTTTCAATCAAGCAACAATGAACAACACGGCTTGCTTTTACAACAGTAAATACGAAGACGTGAATACGCACCACGACAGGAAAAGCACGAATGAAGAATTGCTGTTTTCCCCGTGGGTAAGTTACGAATTCGATGGTTTCTTCACAATGACGTACGACACACGTAAATCTCCTACTGGGAAACCTCGAAGGACAAAAAAATAAATAAATAAACTGGATTTTCGGCTTTTTATCCCGTAATAACTAAGTAAAAAAAAAAACGAATCTTATAAATTTTGACCAAAAAATGAGATACCTCCCCAAAACAAATTTTGTTGGGGATTCTCGCTAAACTCTTCTGCATTTTGAAGTATTCACATTAACGTGACACTTCCCCCAAGTTAATCCCACCAAATACGACTTCAAACGTTAAACGCAATACTTAAAAATTCCGCAGTAAACGACTTTGGTATTTTCCATTTAATCTTCGAATTATTACACGGTTGAATGGGGTCCGGTCGAAATCCCGACAATCAAACTCCCGACATCAAAATCCCTACAGATCAAAATCCCAACAGATCAAAATCCCGACAGTTCAAATCCCGACAGCTAAAAAAAATCCAACATTCAAAAAACAGGATTACTTGCGGGAAATTATTTAAAAATCGCAGGAGGCGAAAAATACCGATATTGCCGAATTTGCCTGTAATTCGAACTGGATCATTACTGACGGGGAAGACCCATGAACCCTTATGCGATTGAAGCGGGTTGACGGGGCAAGCCGACTATCCTTATGAAACAATACAGGGTGCAGGAACACAGGAGCATCGTGGTTTGCATGTCTTCAAAGTCGGGTGGTGTAAATTGAGTGTGTTATATTATTTTAATGTATTATTTTTTTTAAATAAATTTAGTTACGCCATAGTTTAAATACCAACACTCGTGACCGGCAAAGTTAACAGCAGTAATATACTATAAACTCAATCAGTTAATGAATTTGCTAAATAGAAGCCAGAAGCACAAGTCTTCTTACCATCTCAAAAAGGCATCCGAAAGCTGAAAGTACGTGACTGATAGAGCGTGAAAAACGCATAGCAACATTGGTTGATGACTGGCATAATCGAACAACATCCGAGTTCCTTCGCGGTGCGGCTCATAACAATGCGCTGTAATTTTTTTTATGTGTATATTTTTAGCTAGTGCGTATTTTTACCTTTTTATTAGCATGTTTAGCCAATGATGTAAACATTTTTTTTTTAGACCTATTATTTGTGGGTTTTTTTTAGCCAAAGCATTTTTAACTAAAAGTAAAATAAATTTTAAACAAATGTTTCAACAAATGAAAAAGAGTTTTTTTTATATGTTTTACGACCTGTCGGGATTTTGACCAGTTGGGATTTTGACTGTCGGGATTTTGACCCGTCGGGATTTTGGCCTATCGGGATTTTGAACTGTCGGGATTTTGAACCGTCAGAATTTTGACCTGTCGGAATTTTGGTGTGGGGATTTCGACGGTCGGGATTCCGACTGTCGGGTTTTCGAAACAGACCCAGTTGAATTAACTTGGTGAAAGACTTGGCGTTTTGTATCACGACTTCCAAGAGCTTGGTGGGAATTATTAACAAGTTTTGTTTAGGGGGGATTATAGCCTACCAGTATTTGTAGTCGACACCTCTGCCTATCTTGCGGTACCTGTGTAGGGTTATTACGATTTTGCGTTATTTGTCTTCGAGATCATCAATTGGATTGCAGGTGTACTCGAAGTGTGCTAACCTAAAATTTAAAGGGATTTTATGGACAGATTTACACAAAGTTATTCAAAAACTAGAAGGAATGCCTGTTGAATTAGTTGCTTTCATACCATCATTAGAATAATAGGTGAAATTTAATGCTGTGAAATCCACAAGCTGCTGGACTAGAAATCTGTGACTAATTATTGTCAAATCGCACTGCTGCTCTTTATGACTAATTAGTCAAATCACAATGTTGCCTCCCAAAGAACCTCATCCTGACGAAGCTGTGATGAGTCAAAACAGAATACCTTTTGACTTTGAAGTAACATTGTCCTTGGATACGACATGTACAAGTGATCTAGGCTGACCAATTAAGTCAAGAAAAATTTTTGCGTTTGGCCATTGTGTTCTGTGCCTGGCTTACAGATGTTAACCACGAAAGTGAGAACCAGACAATACCAGACATTTCTGAAGCGACTTTGCCTTCACTTTGCTGCAGTGCCGGCCAGGGTAGCGTGAGAGGCTACCATACTCTTTCAGCGGCTGTGGGAACTATTCTGGCCAATTCTGGATAATCTTTCGGCCCCTACGATGATGGGAGGTTTCCCGGTTCAAATCCCCGGGTTAGCTCCTCCCTTTATCAGAGATGTCTTCTCTCAAAAAAGTCTGGAAATGTTCAGAATTGAGCCGGTTCAGCCATACGAGCATTAAATTGCTTCGGCTGATTTAAGACTCAAGGGAATTAATTTAAAAAAAAAAAACTATAATTGTTGAGGCTTGTTCTATGACAGCAGTCTGATCCATTAATGTCTGGCTGTTATTTTACTTGACTTGTTGTGATGATTTATGCTATGAGAGCTATGTTTACCATCAGTGCCATCTTTATCAGGTAGCAGTGGTCATGTGTGGCTACGACTTCGTCTTAGTGACCCTACGCTGTGGAATCATTTGAGCCACGCAGCACCATCCATGTCTGACTCTGAGTTTGCTTGACTTGTTGGCAAAGCCTATTATTTGCTCTGTAAACCACCCAGACAGCCAGATTCCTGTCTGGTTGTGACTTTGCTTTGACTTGTTAGTAAGGCCTATACTATTATAGGAGCCTCGTAGAATTTAACGGATAAGGTGTAACAGAAGTACATCTCCACCGAGAAAAAAAAAGACGAATGCAGTAAAAAAGTGAATTCGTAAAATCTTGGTTATAGATTCTTTTGGCGGCATCACTATTCATGAGGAGGACCGAGAAAGAGGAACTGCAGGTTTACAATGCCGTATTTTGGGATTTTGAAATAGAAAGGGGTACTTTTTTGTCACCCTCCTGTGAAACCTCGCTTTTTAAAGAAACTTTTATTCAAAATAAAAGAAAATATATCTATGCGGTGTTACACGAGCTCAAATGTACTTGGGCTTTGATCGAGAATAGAGAATATAGCTTCTTAGCCTACAAATGTCATTTAATTCGGAACAACGTTATCGCAAAATCAATGCCATTTGAAAATCGTTAATTATGGCTTATTCTCCCTACCTCGTTTGTTGGTGTCGTCTTCAAGCGTCATTCCACAAAACTATTCTACATCCGTGGTTTATTGGAGGTTATATCCCTACATTTTTTGTTTTTCATTGTTACAAACTGTTATTCTAAACTATTTGTTATGCCGGCGTTAATGTGGATCATTGTTTGTAAGTGTAATAATTAGTTCCCGTTCGAGTTCGTGCTCCCCCAAAACAAACAAACAAACAGTAAGTTTCAACATAACGAAGTCAAACATCCTGGAAGTTTCATTTGGATGTCTCCAGTTAAATTTTCCCTCTCATCATCGTGGAGCAAATAACCCAGTTTCAGTTCGTGCTCTCTAGAAGCAAAAAAAAAAAAGTTCCAACTCAAATAAGTACAGTTCCAACTTACTGGCACACTTTTAAACAATACACTTGTAGAAACCTTTTTAAAAGTATGCTAATTAGTACTAAAAAACGCTTAAGCTTCCTAAAAAACAAGCTGGAGCTTCTTTTACACTTATAGTGCGATGCTGATGGCTTACATGTCTTTTTCTTATGTTTATTCCTTTAGCGTTTTAAGTTTTTATTGTAATCACCTTAAAATAACTATTATAAGAGTCTTCGCGTTTTTAATACTCAATTTTAAGATATAAAAATTGAAAATCGGACCTTTGGTTCCATCTCTAGGCGGAGCAAACTTTCCGCAACAAGAAGAACAACAACAATATTGTAATCACATTAAAATAGCGTACAAAAGGCCCTATGCCTTGTTCATAACTACGTTTTAAGCTATAAAACTTCATTGGTTCGAACTCCAGATACAGTACAGCTGTTACGTGCCAGAATTTGGGCTAATGCACATCGAGCTACAAACCATGAAATTTGGTACACCAGTCATTCGTATAAGCTTACAAATCGAACTAGGTATGGAACCCCCTCGAGATAACCCCAAAGGCCTCTTCGTGCACCGCCACCACACTCACCTCTGTGAGGTTATTGACCAACAAATTCTAGCGGATTGTGGTAAAACATGAATTGTGCTAAAACACAAGTCATTCTTAGCGGTGCAAATCGAATGAGCCGAGGAACCCATATGAAATAAGCCCCCAGGCCACCAGCGCCCCTGTGCCCCTTCCGTGAGGCTCGACCAACAAATTCTTGCAGATCGAGCTAACAGCATGAAATTTGGTGTACGAGTTTGTAGTACAAATCGAACCAGCTATGGAACCCACTTGAGATACCAGCGCACCCCTGTGCATCCTCCCTAAAGCTTATCCAAGAAATTCTTACAGATAGGGCTAAAAGTATGAAATTTGGTTCACAAGTAATTCGTAGCAGTACAAATCCAACTAGAATTTGTTGATCACCAGCCTCATGGAAGGGACACAGAGAAACACCGTGGTATTGGGGATATCTCATGGGTCCCATATGGGTCGTGAGTGTTGCTACCTCGGTAAATTAAGGAAAATTGCTTGCAACAAGTTGTCGGTGCGTGATATCAACGTGAATTGTTTCAAAGTTGATGGAAACAATCCCGGAGTGGCTTGCTTGCAATGGCTTGCTTGCATACTGAACGCTGACTTTCTCGATGATAGGGCTTTTTTTTAGCATTCAGTAAAACACAGGTATGCGTTCTTTCTGGGTTTGCGCTAAAATCTTGGCAGAAACGTCCCCTTGAACAAACATGAGGGGTTATGGCAAGGAAGGGCAGAGGGAGGAGGGAAGAAGAGAAGGAGGAAGATGGGGGGGGGGGGACGGGGGAGATGAGGGAGACGAGAAGAGAGGGAAGGGGAAAGGAGAAGTGGAGGGGAGAAGAGAGGGAATTCCCACTAACACTTCCAAAGAGTCGCCTGAAAAGTCCCGTTAACATTGTCCCACTAAACAAATATGAGAGAGTTGTGCCAAAGGGAGGGGAGTAGAGAAGGGAAAAGCAAGGAATAGAGAATAGAGGGGAAGGGGAGGGGCGAATGAAAAGGATAAAAAGGGACGGAGAGGGGTGAAGAGAGAATTCCCTTAAACACTTCCAAAATCTCAGTGGTAGTCCCATTAACATTATTCCGTTTAACAAACATGGGAGGATTGTGGCAAGGGAGAGAAGGGGATAATAGGGGAAGAGAAGGATGGAATAAGAGAAACGAGGGGAAGGGGAGCGGGAGCAAAAGTAGGAAGGGGAGTGGAAGGAACGAAGGGGGTAGAACAAACATGAGAGGGTTGTGGCAAGGGAGGGGAGGAGGGTAACAGGAGGAAGGGAGAAGATATTAGAGGGGAAGGGGAAGGGCGAGGGAGAAGAGAAGCAAGGGGGGAAGAGAGGCGAGGAGAAGGGCAAAGGGGAAGGAGAGCATAAGTAGAAAGGAGTGGGGGAGGGAATGAAGAGGGGGAAGTCCTGTTAACACTTACATTAGACGAGATATTCATATGCCAGTGCATGGAGGAGAATGGGTCAGGTTCAAACCTGATCGCTTTGTGGGCGAGTAAAATTAAAGGAACAGTCAAACAATAAAATATTACAAATGCGATTTACTTTCCGGTAGTCTTCTAATATTATAAAGCAACGTTTGACAAGGATAAGGACAAGGACGAGGACAACAACCCCAACAATTAAACAATGAAACAATGAGCACGGGCGAGCGTGCTAATTGTATTGCCAGCGAAAAAATGAAATTAGCAAATTGTTTCCTCGACTAATAAACTGCTCTGCGCGGTCATCTCTGGGGCAAATCTTAAATGACGTCATGTATGAAAGCCGGAGTTTTTTTATTCACAAAGTACGGATCGCTCAAACCAAAGCGATAGACTGGGATTTGGGAGAGAGGTGTGGACGGGGAATTTCCGTGCGTTGAACAGTCCATATGTTAGCTCTGTATAAAGTGATTGGAGGGGGCGGGAGAGGATGCAAGGGGGAGGGGCATCGTTTAGTTTAACTATCCATCCACATTTAGCTACGTGTAGCAAAAGGAGCAATGGAAGAAGGGGGAAAGAGGAGGAGAAATTAGCAATCATTTATGCTTGTGACGTCGCCTTGACTTATTGAAGAGGAGAGGTCTATGCTTAGGTCACATATGGATTTAGGATGCACAGTGCTCTATACTTTACGAAGTTGAGCTCGAAAAGGCTACAAGTCGTAAACAATGCATTCATTTTTTGCTGTAATGCAATAGTATTTTGGTGTGATAAACACAGGCGTTCCTGGGCTGACCAAAAAAAGGCAGGTAGATTTTCTGCATTTGTTTGCTGTGTCCCGAGACAAAAACCAGATCTTGACTGGGAAATTGAGGCCCACGCAGCACTAGGCATTTCTTGCTATGATTTTGCATAAACTTGTTGGCGATGCCTACGCCACGAGAGCCATCTACAAGCCATTGCTGGCTGTGATAACAACCATCTGCACCAAAGGGGGCCATCATGGAGGGCAATACACCAACACCAGAAACAGAACAAGAGCAAAAACATTGGACCAGGACCTGCAAATTCTGAAGTCTAACATAGCAGCTATAGCAAATCGAAGTCATCAGTAGTTCGTGTTTCGGCCAGTATGGTTCTTTCATGGGAGGGAAAATGTCAAATTTAAAATGGCAACAACAAATTGACTACAAAAACTGTGGTTGCGGGCCATTATGTTTTTCAAAGATTTCAGAAAGCAGTTCATGGCTGCCGTACCACGTGCGAATTATGCGAAAGCTGTAGCCGCCGATTTTATTCTTGCCGAAAATGCTATTTCATTGTCAACCTTTATAATTTCGTAAGTACCCTGAAAAGTCGTAAGGTTTGCAATAAAGCCAACCTAGCGCTAGGCAAGGGAAGACTGTAATGATTGTAAAGATGTATTCTGTAATCTGTATCCTTGTTAGAGCAGAAACTCATCAGAAAGTGCACAGCTATTAGTCAAAATCGGCCATATTGGTGTCTATAGAATAATTGAATCAGTATGCTAAAACGAACTAAACCCGACGTAACTCGAGCTGGCAAAAAAGAGTTAAAGTTAAAGTTGAAGTAAAAATGAACAATTACCTTTATGAGTTCGCAGTACGATCTTTTTGTATTTTTGGGTGTTGGTATGTCTCTATCTAGGCTCCCTGTGCTCTATACCAGACAGTGAGAGTCATGTCTGGCAGTAATTTTTGCCTTGATTCTCGGTGAGTCCTATGTTGTGGAAGCCGTATGTACCAAATGCACCGGTCATGTCATGCTGTCTCTTTGCTTTATCTCTCAGTGAGGCTTACGCTGTGGGAACGATCTATACCGGACACACCAGTCATGTAAAGCCATCACTTCCTTTGGTTTGTCTGCAAGGACTACGCCCTGGAATCATCTGCACCAGTCATGTCTGGTTGTGACTTTGCTTGGCTTGTCAGTGGCACCTTGCTGTTGGAGCCATATGTGCCAGACTGGACCAGGATTGTGCTGTGTGAGCCATGATACGACCAAAACAGTCACTACTGGCTCTGTCTATACATATCTCGCGATTGTCCTGTGTTGGCTGGATGGTTGTCCTCAGCCTTAGTTTGATGCATCCTAATGTTGGTTGAATTTGATGCAACACATTGTCTCTTTGATTTACTATTCACTATTACTATTTACTATCAATATCACTATTACTATTTACTATTTACTATTCACATGCTGTTCATAGGTACCCGAAGTTGATCCGGACGGCCCCCGAGCATACCATGGTTGTGTAGTGATCAAGTTTAACATCTACATTATTGGAGGGTTCGATGGCATGGAGTACTTCAACAGCTGCCGGTGCTTCAATGCAGTCAGCAAAACGTGGAAGGAAGTATCACCAATGCATTCTCGAAGGTAAGAGTGCTAGATACCAAGTGTTTTGAAACCATGGTGTTTGCTTTCATAAACCCGTTGTGTCGTAATTTGCAACTTGGTTATTTCAGATGCTACATCAGTGTGACCGTTTTGAATGAGATAATTTATGCGATGGGTGGTTATAATGGCCATCATCGGCAGAACACGGTAGAAAAATACAACTACATCATGAATCAGGTGAGGAAAGACCACCGAGTTAGCTGGGTGAGAACATCGGTGGTTACATTTGTGGTTTCTACGTGATTTCTTTAGGTTACTGGTGGTTTTCTGTGATCTTCATTTTTGCTTCTTAACAGGGTATATAAGCACCCCATCCATTGGTTTGCATAGATGCAAATTTCCCCTTTACATTCCAACTCTTACCTAATTGCAATTAAACAGTCATAATTGCAGTAACAGGAATCTACACTATCAAATTAGTGTTACACCATTATTAATATTATAATCAGGGAGTCGAACCGGAAGTGAATCGAACCATAAGCAGTTAAAAACTGGAAAAAAATGACCGTACCAGAACCCGAACCAAAATACTGTCACAATTCCTAGAATGGAACCGGAAAAAAAATAGCTGTTCAGTATGTGGTTCAGTGCGTATTTAAATTATTTCCTTCGTTATGAAACTCAGAATAGAATCCTGTTTGCAGCGCTACTTGTTATACTGCTATTTATTAGCAAGGTTGCTACTTTTCGGTGAGCTTGCAATGCCAGCTACTCTTTAGTAACTCTTAATAGCGAATAGCTGCGAGCACTGGGGCGTCAGATTCGATAGGCGTCCTGGTCCCAGTGTACATCTCTGGCATCGTACAGACCCGGGTTCGATCCTGGCGATGGGAAGTGTACATGTACGGGTTTTTCTCCGGTTGTTTCCCGCCCGTTGCACGAGGGTTTCCTCCGGGTACTCCGGTTTTCTCCCTCATGCGGCAAAAAACAACTGTAATAATGGTGGTACTTCTTCCACTTAACATCTGCCGCCGGGGAATTTGGGTGGGTGGATGCCTCGAGCATCGTCTCTATATATTAGTATTATTATTATTATATTATTATTACTTGATTGCCCACAGGGAACCCTCACACGATGTTAAACTCTATCAGTTATACCGTCTGCTGTGAATGAGGACGGGGTTTACTGAATTTGTTCACACAAGAAGTAGTCGGTTTAAAAGTTAAACATTTCGTTAAACAATTAATAGCCTATTTTAGGTTCACAATTCACAGTTTTACGGGATTACAGTTTAAACTCCCATCTGATGCATTGTCAATTCCACGCAAGGTCAAGGTGTATGTTTGTCTAAGTTTTTTACTTCGTATAGGCAACTGTTTACATTTTACAACTTTTACAATTGTTGGATTTAAAACTTTAACAGAATAATGTTCGTATGAGGTTACTCCAAGTTACTTTTAAAACATCTCAATTAGTTCTCAGGTCTCACACCAACTTCAGCAAATACTTCAAAATTATTGTTAAACAGTTTTTCAGTTTTTCAATTAATATTCAATAGTCAATCAATTCAATCCTTGGTCTCTTATTAAATCTTGCAATTAATCAATAAAGTGTTTTAGCTTTACGTTAATTATCGATTTACTTATTAATCTTAGTTAACTGGCTCAAAACCTCACTACTGTTAACTGAAAAATACTAACATGTGGCTTACCCTGAGTTCTGGTAGACTGGTTTTAGTATAACTTCTGCAGCACAGTGTTAACCTCTAAGCCAGTGGGCCGTGATTCGGTGATTGGATTGTAGTGGACTCCTCTCAATTTTAAGACTATTCAGGCTTCTTTAGGCTACTCTCTTCACCTAGAGGCTAAGGCTTGGGTCTCTGTTTGAAGAATCAGCAGAGATAGAGAGAGCTTGGTGAACTATGCTGTTCACAAGAAGCTGTTGAAGGAAATAGCTGGAGGCGAAAGACAAATTGTTTGTGAGGTTGTTATGGCCCTTATAAAGCAATGGAACCCCTGTGAACATGATGTGCCTTTAAGATAAGCCTGTGCATCTATTATTTTTAATGGGTAATGGGTCCATGTCTTACGTTTTGGCATATGGGGCTCGCAGGAAAGTGGGTCCAAGTAGGTATGTGAATGAGAGAAGTTGTTTACTGTTTCTCATGGTTAACCCTTTACTGCCCATTGGTAGGAGGCTACGGAATGGCAAAAAACTAAGTCCCAACGTGTAACGCTAGCTTTGTGATGGGTTCCCCGGGGACCCCGAGCAAAGCGAGCAGCAACAGCCCAGCGGTTAGCGTCCTCGTCTTCAAACCAAGTGAATGCCGGTTCGAATCCCGCGACTGACCCAACTATCATGTGGGACTTAAAAAAAATCATCCAGTTCGGCATGGGCAAAAAAGGGTTAAGAGTAAAACTGGATTTGGGGCTTAAGAACAAGGTAATGCCAGTACCTGTTAACAATGCAAAAATATGTAAGTCAAGTGTACGAGGTCGTGTTTTGACTTCTTTCACAGGGTCACTATTAACAGTAAATAAATCTTACTGGTCTATGAATTGGTTTCACCAGGAGAGGTCGCTATTTTTCCATAGAGGAAGGAGGAACTTGTGTAAGGAAACTATTGAGTTGGTCTTTAAGTTTAAAGCCTCTGCTTATTTTCGTTGTAGTTGGTGAAATCCCCCCACTCTCTTACGAGGATGAAAGCCGCATTTGTTTATCCCTCTGGATAAATGACATGATTCTTTGAGAAAGCGAAAGTGACCTCTTTATTGTAAAGCTCTTTACTTAAATTAGTTTGCTACTTTTTTCTGTAGTTTTCTAAATCACAGAACATACCAATTCACCCAATTAATACCACGATACAAACTGCATTTTGATACAAAAGCTGCCAAATACTCTGAGATAAAAATGAAAAGAAAAAAACCACTGGTTCCCAACAGAAATAAAATATTAAATAATATTT
>JAHWFP010163066.1:33175-56599 GCA_023313725.1 Lithobius niger
CTCGCCTTTGCATTCTCGCAGCTAAAAGTTAGATATCTTGTGAAATTACCTCGTATGACAGTCTTAGGGCGGTTTACGTATAACGACTCGCCTTTGCATTCTCGCAGCTAAAAGTTAGATATCTTGTGAAATTACCTCGTAACACAGTCTTAGGGCACGTTTACGTATAAACGACTCGCCTTTGCATTCTCGCAGCTAAAAGTTAGATATCTTGTGAAATTACCTCGTATGACAGTCTTAGGGCGGTTTACGTATAACGACTCCCCTTTGCATTCTCGCAGCTAAAAGTTAGAGATCTTGTAAAATTACCTCGTACCACAGTCTTAGGGCGCGTTTACGTGTAACGACTCGCCTTTGCATTTTCGCAGCTGGAAGCTAGAAATCATATGAAATTCCAACATAGCGGCAATTTTCGCTATGTCGACTCGCAACGAAACGAGTCAATAATTGAGTTTAGAAGCGAGTGGGAAAATTGTTTTGTCAGGAGGAATTCTTTTTCCTGCTTACTAATTTTAAGACTGCAAGCGTTTGCTGAAACGATGTCGGATTTAGCTAATCCAGGAAGCGTTTTTGCCATGGCGATGACACCTTTGTCATCGCAATTAAATTTGAGCTGCAAGAATGCAAAAGCAAGTCGTTGCGCAACCGTTCCCTTAGCTCTTCCGGCTTGCAACAAAAAACGTCAGTAATATTCGTACAGAAGCGTCCGGGAAAATTGTTTCGCCAGGGAAAATTCTTTAACTTAGTGTCACGTATTGAAAGGCAAAATTTACACAAACGATGTTGCATTTAGCCAAGACAGGTAGTGCTGTTACCATGGCAATGACACCTTTGCCATCGCGATTAAATTCTAGCTACAAGAATGCAAACGCGAGTCGTTGTGTAAACGTGCCCACACCCCATCGAGCTAGAATTTTCCTGGTCCCTCCCAACAGGGCACAGCATGCATTTGCATTTTGCAGAACTGAATTAGGTTGGTCTGATTTTGGCCACTAAAAAACAAGGGACCATGCCAGTCTGGAAACACGTGGCCACTCACGCCCGGCCCAAGGCATAGTTAGTAAATCTTGGTAAATTTTATACATTAAATACCACTACCACACTGGACCCGGAACACCGCTTTTGGCGTCTAGGTCCCGACTTGTACCAACAAGCCAAGTCCGACACCATCCCTTCCATAACCCTTTCCACACTGAATCCCGACATCACCGCCTAGGTCTGGACTATAGTTAATCTTTCTCTCGCTACAACATTTTCAGCGCTATCGTTGTTACTTTCTACGTTCCCTCTCCCATCCCCTTCTCATGCTTTCCCTTTATCTCGGTATTAATAGCTTATCAGTGCTCAACGATTCAAAACGTTTCCCTAAAGCGCTGGCCCGTGCTCGCCTCCGACCCTTCCACACTGAAACGCAGGATCGGAGTCGGCGTTTCAAGACTCGACTTCGAGCAGGACTTGAAAATCTTGGTCGTGGCCCAGACCCGAGTCGAAGGCAGTGTGGAAAGTCAGGCTCGGGCACAGGCGGGTCCGGACTTTTCCCCAGTGTGGAAGGAGAATTAGTAACAACAAGTGAAACTAATATTTCAGCTAGGAAGACACCTTGTTACATTCGTTTTCGTTTTTACTTAGACTATTATTTTTCTTTTCCAGATAATAGACGACATGATCTTCACCATCGGTGGGTTCAACGGTGCTACAACAATCTCCCATGTTGAGTGTTACGATGACTACACCAACGAGTGGTACGAGGCGACCGATATGAACATTTGCCGCAGCGCCTTAAGTGCCTGCGTCATAATGGGGCTGCCCAATTTGACCGATTACATCCACAAACATCGAGAACGCCTCATGGAAGAGAAAAGACGTAGACTGCTTTCCCTCCCAGAACAGGGAACTTCCTCATAAACATCGAGACTTGGAGCCGTTTTCAACTATCCAGCTGAACAGTTTTCAGCCTGAACGTCGACTTACAGAGCCCGCCACAACCTGGAATAGCCTAGCCGTTGTCTTTATATCCTTAGGTCTCAAAAATCTTACACGTGAAATACGTCTCCCGTCTCTTGATGCATTCCAGTCAGCTCCTGAATATCATTATAAACCCAGTGTGCATCCTCGCAATTTCACATTTCCTGGTTCTTTTCCCCATCTTTTTTGTTGTTGTTGAGTTAATTACTGGTTTAAATCCTCATTCCCTTAAAAAAACTGTTTCGTGGACCCCATTTTGTGTAGCCATTTTGCAAAATTCGGATTAGTAAATAAAATACTGCGCCCGTTATCAACATAACACATTCTTGACTTTGTTTATTACATTCACCAGAACTAAGGATAGGGAAATGAAATCCAAAAATGATAACATATTTTGCTGTTCTGTCTATTGCGATTGTGCACAGTTAATAAAACGGCTATGCAATAACGCTAGTATTGTACCAATTGCCTAACATTTTATGTAACTACAAGATGGAAGTAGGCTTTTACAGGTATTTATTTCACTTAACAGCACTCTACTTACTACTAAAATTTTATATGGTTTACGGAATCGCTAACATTCTCGTAGTACGAGTAATTTTTACTGTTGAAATTGTACGTTGGAGCTGCTGCGTTAAAATCCTATGGCCCAGACATTATTCATATTTGCACATGATTTTATTTTCTGTCTTATATCTTAAATTTATAGTCAGAAATGCAAACAGAATCGAGGCAATTAAAGACGATTGCAACACCCAAAGTTTGCTGGTTGATAGGGTAGTGTTGGCGGCCTTTTCTTAGCTGAATTATATCACTACTTTATAAGGCCGACCCTGTTTGGAAACTTGGTGTGGGTGGATTCTGTTCATTTGAACCAAGAAATGTGGAATCTAAAACTGGTAAACTACGACAAGCGTCACTGCCTTGTCGGCATACTTGAAAGAATTGAACAACGGAATCAAAAATGGACCTAAGTCCATCAATATGTCAACCTGTAACACCAAGAATCGAACAAAGTAGCAAAAGACCACCTACCACCTTCCTTTTCTTTTCATTTCTCCTTGAGGTGCACACATTCACAAATGGTAAAAAAAAACAAAAAACAAGTATGGTGGTCAGTGTTCCACTCCCTAGAAAGATACTTCGACAGGGATGCAGTTCCACTACTTAGCAAACCAGTAAAAAGCTCAGTTTCCATCGTGTAGTAACTGAAAAATGAGTATGACGTAATTTCGTGGCACGCGAATCGAACAGAAATGCAAGATGGCGGCTACTACTAAAAATCACATATACGGTGTACAAAACGTTATCACGCCTTATAAGTTGCATTTAGGCTGCAGTAATCATGATTAGGTAACACCAAAGTAGATTTTTCGCTTAGTTCGTTTGTGTTTCGGAATCAAAAGTTATTTCGTAACTCCAAATAATTCCGATGCCATAGCTTTGGCCTTTGCTTGGCTACGTTTTAGCCTGACCATGTATTATGAATCGATGATTAAGAAAAAAGTCCTGACTTCAGCAGCACCCAAGAGCAAGAAGGGGACGAAGGGGGCGGCCGCCCCGAGTGCGGAAAAGGGAAAGAGCAAAGAAAATTCTGTCCCCCCCCCCCTCCAAACCAAAATTGAAAAAAAAATTTGAACTTAAATAAATGCTCATTTGGCGTAGTCTACCCCAAATACAATTGGTCTTGAAAATTTAATTTGTGAGTTGCAGCCGTAGTTTATGATAGAGGTACCCTATGACAAGAAAACTCTTGAATTTGCCAACAACTTTTTTTTAATTTTCGACACGGTGTTTGGGTCACCATGTTGGAATATCATCCAATATGGCAGCTGTATGTAGTACACAATTGCAGCAGAGTCCTGACTTTTTTTAATGTTTTAACATTTTTATTGCGAACAAGTTCCAAATTCCGGGCCGAAAACTAAATGTTTTTGTTGCCAAATTCATGTTCTTGCGAGTTTTCTTGCTAGAGGTTACCTCTATCATACACCAAATACAATTGTATTCATTCAAGTGTAGATAAATGTTTTTGTCTCATGCCTACCTACCTCACCCCTTCATGTTAGATTCGTACGTTTTCAGCTGTGGCACAGTGATCATTTTTGGCTTGACTTCTTCTTCATTTTTGGCGTAACTTGGGAAGAGGTATATGTGGGAGGGGGAAGGGCGTGATTGCAATCTGCTGTATAATAACGAAAAAGCGGGTGGTCAATGAGCTACAAACCCCGGGTGCTCAAATGCCTTGGCCCGGCACTTGCACCCAGACCCGTGTAGATCTAACTGCATTACCAAGTTTGATCATGGTCTGCCAATCGATTTGAAAGAAATTGCTTGGACAGACTGACAGTGTTTCCTAGTCTTGTAATGAACTTCATGACGTTTGGCTTCGTCATGCCCAACGTACTACGGTAATTAAGCTATTTGAAAAACTATTATGTAAAAGAAATTAGTATTAAAAACGCTTAAGCGTATAAAATACGGATGTAAGCCTTAAAAAAGAAGCTGGAGATTTTTTTACACGTATTAGTGCGACGCTGATGGCTTACATTTCTTTTTCGAATATCTGTTCGTTTACAGCTTTTAAGTTTTTTAAGTCTTACATCTGTATTTTATACGCTTAAAGGGACACCTGGCCTGCCTTATAACATTCCGCGTGCCAAATTACAGCTACGCGCAGATCGTCATCCGAGCAATTGCAGTGCCAAGGTCGGTTGGGGTGGTAGCTGCGTTCCTCGCATAGCTGCTGTCTCGGTTGGCTTTGGGAATAGTACACAAGACAGAATCAAGTCAACGATTGTGTCATCATAAACCGGAATGATTCTCGTATTTTAAAATCACAATTTATAATTTTCTAGGCTAGCGTCTTATAATTTTGCTTCGGCGATCTATTGGAATAATTAATTTTAATTTTTACCGCATTAGTCTATTAGATTTTAGATCTCATGGTAATTATTAGAAAATTAGTAGATGTACTCACAGAGATGAAACGTCATGATTATTGTACGCGCGCAATGCATCATTAAGTGACGGGTCGTTAGTAAATAAAGTTCCATTATATTCAACAGAAAATCTTCTAGACGTCACATTTTGAAAAGCATTTTTAGCAAGGGAAAGACTAACGGTAACGAAATAGACCTTTGGGGCCGTACTTGATGTGGAGGATCGAGAAAAATGGTGCTGGGAGGTATATCCCTTTAAGCGTTTTTTAATACTAATATCTATTATTTTTTCTTGTTCCAGCAAGAATAACAAAGAAAATAATATTACAATCAATTTAAAATAACTCATATAATAGAGCCTTTTTAATACTCAATTTTAAGAGCTATAAAAATTGAAAATCCTTTGGTTCGATCTCTAGGTGAGAGCAAAATTTCCTCAACAAGAAGACCAACAACGATTGTAGTCACATTAAAATAGCGTTCAAAGTGCCCTAGACGTTTTTCATAACTACGTTTTAAGCTATAAAACTTGAGCATTGGTTGATTGGTTTGATCACCAGGTACAGCTGCTAAGGGGCATAATTTGGGGTAGTCATGCACATCCAGCTAAAAGCCATGAAATTTGGTACACAAGTAATTTCTTAGCTTATAAATCGAGCCAGCTATGGAACCCCTCAAGATACCCCCTAAGGCACCTTCCTGTGCCCCCCCCCCCCCACCACCACACTCACTCCTGTATGAGGTTAAAGACCAACAAATTCTTGCTGATCTCACTAAAACATGAATTGGTACACAAGTCAGTCTTAGCAGTACAAATCTAAAAGAATTTGTTCGTCATCAGGCTCATGGAGAGGACACAGGGAAGCACTGGGGGGCCTTGGGTGTATCACATGAAGTTCCGTATGTAGTTCAATTTCTACCGCTACAATGCATGTTTTTAGTACATTCAGAAAGAAATTATGGGTAATCGATGCTTCATGGGGGTGCACAGGGGAAGGGGATGCTGGTGGAGGCTTAAGTGGTATTTTATAGGGATCAATGGCTGATTCTATTTCTACTATAGGAATGCCTGGTGTACCGAAATGCATGCTTTTAGTACGACCAACAAAAAGTTTTCGGGTATCTGCCTCATGGAACTGGAATGGGGGGAGGGAGAGGGGAGAGTGCTGTGGGGCCTTGAGGGATTTCATGGGAGTTCCATAGCTGGTTTGATTTGTAATGCCAACAATGACTTGTGCATCAAATTTCATTCTTTAGCACTATCTACAAGAATTTGTTGGTCAGGCATTATGGAGGAGGAACTGGGAGAAGGGCGGGACGTCGGGGTGCCTTGTAGAGTATCTCGAGCGGGTTCCATAACTTCGATTAGTTCTACTATGAATGACTTGTGTACCAAACTTCATGGGATTAGCTCGATCTGTAATAATTTGTTGGTGAAACCTCAGGGAGGGGGAGAGCCTGGGGATATTTCGTGGGGGTTCCATGGCTGGTTCAAAGTGTACTGCTAAGAATGACTTGTGTGCCACAATTAAAGCTTTTAGCACGACCTGCAATAATTTTGTAGTGAAGCATCAGTAAGGGGGCACAGGGGAGTGCCCTTTGGGATACTTCATGAGGGTTCCATGGCTGGTTTCATTTGTAATGCTAAGAATGTACCAAATTTCAAACTGTTAGCTGGATGTGCAAACATTTGTTGGTGAAGCCCCAATGGTACACGAGGGGCGGGGAGGGGGTGCGCTAGGGGTGGGGGTCATTGGGGGTATATTTCTTGGAGGTTCCATAGCTGGTTCGATTTGTACTGCTAAGAATGTCTTGTGTACCAAATTTTAAGCATTTAGCTCGATTTGCAAGAATTTGTTGAGCAAGCCTCAAGGAGGGGGCACAGGGGGTGCTGGAGACCCTTTGGAGGTATTTCATGGGGATCCCATAACTGAGGTTCGATTTTTACTGTTAAGAAAGACTTGTGTACAAATTTCATGATTTTTAGACCGATTTGCAAAAATTTGTTGGTCAAACCTCAGAAAGGGGGCACAGTGGAGCGCTGGTTGCCCTGGGGCAGTATTGCATGGGGGGGGGGGTGGCTGGTTCGATTTGTACTGCTAAGAAAGACTTGTTTACCAAATTTCATGTTTTTAGCTCGATTTGCAAAAATTTGTTACTCCATTTAATGATTTCTGCCCAGTGCTCTAAAATAAAAATTGCTCTGCAGACGAGAATACTGCA
This sequence comes from Lithobius niger, assembly GCA_023313725.1. Lineage (NCBI taxonomy): Eukaryota > Metazoa > Arthropoda > Chilopoda > Lithobiomorpha > Lithobiidae > Lithobius > Lithobius niger. The sequence goes on from JAHWFP010163066.1 coordinate 40,306, forward strand.
GTCACATTAAAGTTGTGTTCAAATGCCCCATTCGCTGTTAATACCTACATTTTAAGCTGTAAAAATTGAAAATCGGTTCATTGGTTCGATCTCAAGGTGAGAGCTAATTGTCGAGCCCATTAGGCTTTCCGTCTCAAGAATATTGTAGTTACATTAAAATAGCATGCGAAAGGCCCTAGGCCTTGCCATACCTACGTTTTAAGCTATATAACTTGAAAATTGCTTCAGTGGTTCGCTCTACAGGTGAGGGCAAAGAGTTCCAAGAACAACACCAGCAATAGTAATAACAAGAAATGACCATACTGTGGATGCCGAACGGTTCGATTGTTGTCATTAAATTGTGTAATGCGGTGAAATAGTTACGAGAAGGCCCCAAATACCGAATTTCGTTGGCCTATGTCAATCCTGGGCAAAACTATAGGCGTTCATAGTTTGACGTGTAACATGGAAGTTAATCCTGAGGCTTACATAAGGGCCGCTGCCGCAGTCCTTGATGTTAGCATACGGATTTTTTTTTCCGTTGTGTTTAGGTTTCCATTCTCAGCTTTTCGCAATTTTTGCATTGTTATTCACATCTTTTTGTCAACAAGAAATCTTAATCTATTGTTGTCAGGCGACCAAAGTCTCCTGATATAACGAAGTTTCAACCTTTTCTGTCGCGTAATTATTTTTACTCAGCTACTAGAAAACGGCCAAAATGCCTTAGCTGTAAAAGATGCGAATATCTAGGGGCTGCCACGCTTATATGTATTTTATCTGGATAGGGTGGACGTCAATATTATCTGACATCCCTTCACCTATAAGGAAACCCTTCGCCTTGACGCTATGGCCAATTCACTGCCGTTTGAAGCCTTCATTCAAAGACCCTGAGCCCTCCTGACGACCCTTCGCCCCGTAGGCCTTCCCCTGCTGTTAGAAGCCTTCGTTCATGGATCCTTCGCCCTCCTGACGACCCTTCGCCCCGGAGGCCTGCACTCTGAAGTTATAGAAGCCTTCGTTCGGAGGCCTTTTGTCCTTCTATCCCTTCGCTCCGAAAGCCGGCAATCTGCGGACTGATGCCTTTGTTCAACAATCCTTCGCTTTCCTGGCTACCCTTCGTCCCGAACGTCATTTGAAGCCTTCATTCAACGATCCTTCGCCTTCTGACGACCGTTCGTTCTGGAGACCCTTCACTTTAGGAAGACTCTTTGCTCTGAAGATCCTTCGCCCAAATGAAGATCCTTCACCTTGGAGATAACCCTTCATTCATTAACCCTTGGCCTGCACGACGAAGTTCGACCTCATGAAGCCTTCATTTGAAAACCCATCGGCCTGTAGGATATCCTTGAACTACACAAAGCCTTCGTTTGGACACCATTCTCCTGCAGGAAGTTTCTTTAACTAAGAAGTCCTCGTTTGGAGACCCTTCATCCTAAGGAGACCCTTCGCCCCATGAGAGGTGTGGATGATGCGACAAGTTTAAGTTGGCTCAGTGGTTTCGTGTGGGAGGATCAAGGATGATGGAAGGTTCCACTGTGGAAAGGTGCAGTAGTTTGAAAGCCGTCTGAATGTTAATTTTGGGATTCAAAGTCTTTCAAACGGTGGGTGTTGCTTGGCAGCCCTAAGATTGGGTTTTGAGGTTGCACGGCGGGCAAGGGTCATAGACCCTTCAAGTTTATCATGAAAAGGCCAGTGAAGAAGACCAAAGTTCGGGCAGAGAGGAGTTGATTGGATTAATCATCCTACGGTTGCACCGATAAGACTATTATATTCAAAGACTGTCACAGATTTAGCTTCTGGAAATGGCCGTGCTGGCGATTCTGGAGGCATGTTCATAAGGAATTCCAACACCTTTGATGAGTGTGCTGATAGTGTTCAACTGAGTTTCATGGGAAAGAGGAAGTTTGAGTTGGGGAAACCATGTAGTTGTCGGCCGTTGTGGTGGTAGCCTGATGGTTCTTGCTCCATGACAGTTGGAGTGTCCATGGTCCAGGCTTGATGGAGTGGGAAAGCATAGCATCAAGCTTCAGGCAAATTAGTCAATCGTTGGTGTACTCTGAGTTCTGCCTTGTTGTGCCAACGAGTTTCAGATGGAGAGGTCCTAGGACTTGTCTTGCTCCGTTGATGAAGTTGACAAGTTGGCAAAGTTTCGCAGCGAATGACCACAGTCAAGAGGAGCTGCGGTGGTTTCGGCGAGGTTCGAATGGTGGGCTGGTCCTGAAGAGGTCCAAGTGGCCAGTGGTGAAGGACGAGTGTCCCGGATGTGTTGGTGACCATTTTGGCGAGGAATGGCAGATGTTCGGCTTCCACTGCCATGGTTGCCTGTGTCGTGATGTCTGAGAGGTCACATTTCAATGTGCTGTCGTTGTATGGGTGAGATTATGACGACAGGGATCGCCGAAGGAAGGCTTGTCACGTGAGGTAGAGGCCTGGAGGAGGAGATTCGTGTTGAGTGCATTGTTATGTTGTCAACAACAGTCGATGATCATGCAGAGGTTGAGAGATTGACGGGAACTCTGGATTAGCTGCAAGATGGTCGGCGGGATAGTAGGTTGAAAGGGACGTGGGTCCGGAAGAGCCTAAATGAGTAGCGGCATGTGAATGAGGCTTGCAGTAGTTGATGCTTGTGGATCAAGCGAAGGGGCAAAGGATCAGTCACGGTGCAGGAGAAGTGAAACGAAGAATTCGTTGAACGAGGGATGCATGGCCAATGAGAGTGTGTTGGCAAAGCCTAAAGTTGATGGAAGATCACCAAAGGAGCAAAGGATCTTTCATGGCATAGGAGAACCAAAATGAAGGATCCGTCGAGCGAAAGATGCATGGCTAATGGAAGCTTGTAGACACGTGTGAAGCTGACAGAGGAACAACGAGGGACGTAGGATGTATCGTGGTGAAGGACGCACAAAACGAAGGATCTGTTGGTGAAGGATGCTGTGATTATGGCCGGTAAGGGACAATGGACAGTGAAGGATGAAACTTGGTGAAGTGCAACGGACCATGACGGGTTTGGGTTAACAGAGGTGTGAATTTCGGTCGGCGCAGGCGGGTTGGCAAAGTTGCGAATAACGGTCTGTGAGGGGCAGAAGGCGGGCGAGAAACATCTGTCTGTGATGGTTGGTGATAGGGCCATGAAAGGCAGTGACGATGGATGGCACTCCAGAAAGCTTGTGGTGATGCTTCACCAGGTGGTAGGCGCAGGCAAGTCGGGCCAAAAAACCGTTGGTACATGAGGGTACAACGAAGATGTGTGAGGGATAGCAGGCTTTAAGGAGCAGGAGCGAGAGATAGCAGGCCTAAACCCACCCGCGCACTGAGCGGCTTGGCCACGCGGCCAGGATGCTGCAGCTAATAGAAATGATTAGTGGTTGGTTTTACATAAACGTTAAGCTTTCTCAGTGGCTGTAGCGACCTGGCCGCGTGGCCAAGTCGCTCAGTGCGCAGGCGGCCAAATGGAGCAGGAGAAGGAAGGGCGGTAGAAAGGGGGGGGGGGGATTCCCGGCTGTCATCAAGGAAACATATCATTCGTTCGCTGAAAAGGGCTTGCATGGTTGTCTTATGGAAGGAGCTTGCATTCTTCGGATTTGCAACGGAAAATGCAAATCTGTCATCCTTGCAAGTCGATTGTTGGAAGTGGACCTCCGGGGAAAACGGTCAAGGACAGACTCTTTTCTTCAGGACTAAGGGTATCCAAATGAAGTCTTTTTTAAGTTGAAGGTGGTTCTTTGGGTCGAAGTTGGGTGTATGGATGAAGGTTCATGTCGTTGAAGGATATCCTTTGGGGCGAAGGGTCTCCTTAGGATGAAGGGTCTCCAAACGAGGACTTCTTAGTTAAAGAAACTTCCTGCAGGAGAATGGTGTCCAAACGAAGGTTTTGTGTAGTCCAAGGATATCCTACAGGCCGATGGGTTTTCAAATGAAGGCTTCATGAGGTCGAACTTCGTCGTGCAGGCCAAGGGTTAATGAATGAAGGGTTATCTCCAAGGTGAAGGATCTTCATTTGGGCGAAGGATCTTCAGAGCAAAGAGTCTTCCTAAAGTGAAGGGTCTCCAGAACGAACGGTCGTCAGAAGGCGAAGGATCGTTGAATGAAGGCTTCAAATGACGTTCGGGACGAAGGGTAGCCAGGAAAGCGAAGGATTGTTGAACGAAGGCATCAGTCCGCAGATTGCCGGCTTTCGGAGCGAAGGGATAGAAGGACAAAAGGCCTCCGAACGAAGGCTTCTATAACTTCAGAGTGCAGGCCTCCGGGGCGAAGGGTCGTCAGGAGGGCGAAGGATCCATGAACGAAGGCTTCTAACAGCAGGGGAAGGCCTACGGGGCGAAGGGTCGTCAGGAGGGCTCAGAGTCTTTGAATGAAGGCTTCAAACGGCAGGGAATTGATTTCTTCTTGATTTCCCTTGCAGCTTGCCTTCGATGCAGCAAAATGCAAGCCTTCCCAAGCAATTCTGTCCATTACTTCTTCCCAACTGTGCACCTGAAGACTGCATCCAGGCCTTTAAGCTTCAAGACGCTTTCACCCTATCATATATCAAAAAAATAAAGCCAGTCAATGCTCATGGACAGATTTGGCGACAACTGTAATGCATTCCGTCCAGCCCGAACCTCTCGTAACCTCACCCATAAAAGAACAAGTGAACATCGAGCATCATGAAGTCGAATCCACCTTCTCCACAATGAAACTAATGTCACCTCGGCTACAACTACCACAGATTGGATCTTGAAGTTTATCCACTAGCCTACTACAATCAAACTCAACTGTGCGAACAACAACATCAAGGTCTCCACATGAACTCTGGGCATTTCAACTGATCCCTCAGTCAAGTCTCCATTGCTGATATCCTTCGTGATGCATCATGGAGAAACGAACCTATCCCAACCTCTGGGACATGTCAAGACAAGTAAATGGACTACTACTGTCTGTAGGGCTCGTTGTCGTTAGCCAGATGTGTAGCCCAACCCCCTTAACCACTCAAAAACAGAAACAAAGACCCCAAGGAGATGGAAGCAAGACCTCCAGAAGACAGACGCATGACACACGTTACTCCTTTATCTGTTCATTTTCAACAAAGTGCGAATTTTTGTCAAACTTTTTGGGAGGGCCAGCTCGCAACCTCATCATATATTGACGAGGTCAACTGTAACTGCAACATTTACAGGTAGTAGACATTTTCATACCGGTGAATAAAAACTCCAATGCGGGATCCAAAATTGGTTTTTATCGCCTTACCGAAAATATATACTACATGTAACCCACCCTACATCCCCTCTTGAGTCACCACCATGACAAATCGAGAGGAAAAAAAGGCAGCGACCGGCCCGGACCGAATGCTTTTATAGGAGGGTTGCACGCATCCACGGTGGGGTTGCGCAGCTGGCCCGATCTAGACAGAGAAAAACCTCAAGGGATATAAGGAGCATTCAGAAACTAAAATGCAATTAAATTTACAGGTAGTATATCATTTCGGGAATGCGATAGAAACCAATTTTTACTGCCGGAAAAATTGGGGTTTTTGTTAAGACACCAACTAAGCAAGACCAAGTTCAAAACTACGATCCAAAAACCCTGTGGTTGATACAATTATTTGAAACAGGAAAAGTCATGCGTATTTATAGTAGATTGGTTAAATTCGCTGAAAATAATTCTCGTACTGTGAGGGAAGAATGTAAGTAGAGGTCACGCTTTCCTCGATGTGTGTGAAAATGCTGGGGACAGTGATAATTCAGTGACATTATTTTCAGATACAACCTAATGTTACCTGTCTCTCCCTACCCCCAAACCTCCAGTTCACGTCACCTTGACTTAACTATTGCAGTAGATGTCGATATCACTTAGAACAACTTGACTAGGCTACATATTTTTCTGCAGTCAGCAAATTGGTTTAGACTTACCATTGCAGTGGATGTTGATATAGCTTAGAGCAGCCCTATCTTCACTATCAAATGAAATTTCTTGCCATTCCTTTACCTACCTGGGGAGGACGAACAAGTCAAAACTACCACATATTTTCTGTGAAACCATCACGTAAAAAGTTGGGCGTATAGGGTTGTTGTGAGTAATGCATAATGGTCTAGCTTGTCATATGTAAAGTTCAGACATCGTGATGTCATAATGAGATGTCACAACTCTACTCCAAGAGGAAGTTGGAAATCGTTGCACATGGGCAGTGATTCAACTTCCAAGAACTAGAATAATCTAGAAATTTCCAGTGATAGGTTTCCAGGATAGAGTTACAACAACCCAGCTCCCATTTTGAACGCCACGATGATATACATAGAGCAGTGATCCCTGAACGAATGACTGGTGTTGTGAAAGTGTTCTTTCTGAAGAAGGTGGCTGTCAGCCATCTAAAATTTAAAGGAATTTGGGGATTTGTGTTTTTCTTGTGGTTTTGTGTATTGTGTGCGATTTTGATGTCTGCTTTTTTACCACTGTAAACGGCAGTTGCCGATTTTTGCGATTCGGTATGGTAACGCATGCAGAATTTGACTTTTTGGTTTTTTTTTGCACAGGAAACAATGCAAAAAATCAAAGAAAATCACGTTTGGCCCAAGACCTAAACTTCGTGTCCTAACGGCGTAGGAAGAGGAAAGATAGCCTACGAATATGAGGCGATGCTGTGAATTCAGCTTCGATCAGCCCTTTATGCATTTATGTTGCTTTTATGCAATTTATCTGGAAGCCGAGCAGACGAAAAACTTTTACAGCTACAGTGAGAATTCAGATAATTGCGATAGCATGTTCATATTTCTTTATTTCTTTATTTATTTGTATTTATTTAAAAGAGAGCTGTCCAATATATAGCCACAGCCACAACTTCATGTTGCATTATATTTTCTATTACTCTGCGGCAGCCCCTCCCCCTCCCCCATCATTCAACTGTGCCATGGTTACCCTTAATCCCTCAGTCACCATGACACTGAATGTTATGAATGCTGTGGAGTAGTGTGTCGGCTCTGCGTGGGGGAGGGTCATTGATTAGAATTTTTTCTCGTCACCCCAGTGAAAATTTGACGACACATAATTCTTTTTAGAGAATGTTGCAATTTATTGGAAAGATTGTGTAATTTGCAGGAAAGAATGTGTAAAGAATTGCTACACCTGAGAGAAGCTAAATAAAATATGGTATTCTGATAATTCGAGCAAGGTACTCTCACAGTATTACCAGCAAGGGTGTTTTAAAACTTCTCGTAAAGTCTCTTAAATTTCTTTTTTAACAGCAACTGACAACTTAAAAACACCCTAAGTACGACCTAATTGTTGACTTTAAAAAATCTTTAAAAAAATAGAGTAAACTCGGATCTTTATGCTAAAAGTACACAAACTACACTCCAATCCAAGTATAAATTCACCATTGGAGAAGACATCACAACATGCACTCTAAGGTGATTGTACCATTTGGCACAAGTTAAGGAAGTCGTTTTCCAAACAGCCACGGCCACCTACTTAGGTGTGGTTGTCATGGTCTATGTGACCCACTTATCAAGGATTGGGAACATAATAAGTGCGGTTTTCATTTAGGTTTTACAAAACATCCTTCAAACTAAGGCATCGACAGGTTAACTAAACATAAATCAGGAGCTTACGTAAAACATTCTTGAAAAGCGTCTTACAAAGGTCGCTAACATGCCACAAATTCCAAGACTTAATAATAATCCACATGGTTAATACGATAACGTCATAATGGAATCCATGAATGCTTATCAAACCAGAATATTATTGAGCAACAATGCTATTACATAGATTTTTTGCTTGTATTCGTTACGTTTTGATGAACTGTACACAGAAGAGGAGTGATGGAAACTAGTTTCATGTGTTCGATACAACAATTTTTGATAGGAACCATTTTTAACTTGGAAAGTACCAAAATTATTGGCAATAAATGGTGCTACGAGTTCGAAATCCACAACCGACTGAGGTAGCGCAAGAGCCCGCTAAGTGGTAACATCAATACATCTGCTTGAGATACCTTACTCACGGAGCTACCTCAGTTGGCTCTGGAGTTCCAACTAAGAGCACCATCTGTCAGCGGCATGTTTCAAGCTAAAAATGCCACCTTTCGAACCACGTAGTAGTTTTGCGGTAATGAAACTGTTGTGACGTTGTATATCTTGTTCACACCAATGCTTTTGTGTCCAGGTTTTCTGTAGGTGACCCAAAAGTGACGTACACAAGTAAAAATCAATCTAATGCCCTTTAATTGCCAATAGGCGTTTTATGTCTGCTCAAAAATTTCCTCCAACAATAATGTCGCCCTCAGGCATTTTTAGGGCATTGCAACATGACTGCTTAATGGATAATTATTTTATCAGGAGGAATACGTATCCTTACGGTGGCTGCTTACTTATATTACAAAATGAAGAAGCAAATTAACAATGCCCATATAAGTTTTATCGCATATGCTGTAACGTTTAAGTGTTCTTAAGTTATGCTGTGACAATCCTGTCCAATGAAACAAGTCCATTCACTTACAAGCAGTAGAATTCCCCATGCCGTTCCAAATACTGAACAATGTAGAACTTTTGATACCATGGTTCGTCACGGTGGCCAGATATTTCCATCCAAAATGGCTGTTCCTTTTGTGGATCGAGTGGCGTACAATACCAACTGGTGTGAGTACGGTAGAACCACATAACTTTGGTCGGTTCCAAAGTTTCAAATTGGTACTTTTTACCTTTGAAAACAAGACGATCAACACAGTCAGCAGGTTCCTTCTCGAGTTCTTTTAGGTGATGAATAAACAAACGATCAGTTACGAGAGGTTCTAGGCCTAACAATATGCGCAATTCCCCAAGGTCTTTTTCTGTGAGTTGTCTTGCTTGTCTTGGGACTGGACACCATCCATTTTGATAATCCTTCTGGATGGCACTCACTATGTATTGAATATCGGTACTTCGGCTACAATATGAATCATCATAGGTTCTCTGAATTGACACAACTTCAAACTCGTTACCCCACAGCACAGGATAACCACTTGTACCTATCGCACTGGAGATATCGTAAAGTATGTCAACTCCCCTGTACTCTGTTACTGCTGTGGGTACAAAAGCCATTTCTTTCACGTCTTTATTTTCCACCACATAAACAATGGATGAAAGTGGAGCTGGGGTACCTTCAGCGGCCTGCAAAAATTTAATGCCTTTGTTGGCAAAATCTTCTAATACTGATGGTTTTAGCTCTATGAAGGTAACATCAAGAAATTCGCAGGTGAAACAATACTCGATCATTAGGTCACTAAGAGTTATGGTCGTGTTAAGGCCAGCAAATGTAATCTTGATTTCTTCAGAAAATGCACTAGATGGCAGTAAGTGATTGTTGGTAAGGACGCCATAACGGAATTCCCTACTTACCCTTATCGCACATAGAAATCCATTTCCAATCAGGTTGCCATGCTGTATCTTACAAAGCGCAGTGTTGCTAGCAGTGATAAGCCTGGTTGTTAACTCGTCAGGAAGCACTCCTTGATTGTTAGCCTGAACTTCCTTGTCTGGTTCTTCGATCTTTACTGAATTCTTGATTGTCGCTGAGGCATTATTCATTCTTGCGTTCTCCAGCATGATATTACCGTGGTGATTTATGTGGTTTTAGAACTTGAAACTATTACCACTCTCAAAACTTCTAGTTGTAGGAATTATTTTCCATATACACTTAAACTTTCATTTTAGATATTCTCACATAGGTCAGTATTAAAAGGAACTTCCTACATAATCTGCTGGTGAAGCCGCCATTATGAGAAAAGCAGTTAACTGTCAATCTTCCCTTATCTCAAGTTTAGGCCCCACCCACTTGGCTAGACTTTTCCTTATCTAATCATATGTTTGTACATTTTACAGTGAAAGTGCCGCTAAAGCTTCCGTAATCTTATCTGTTGTGTACTGTTCACCAAGAAAATACACTACTTAAAAACAAGATGTGAAAGAAAATAATACCGAATAAGAACATGACTCAAACAACGACCCAACGACAACCATACGAACTGGATTTCAATTTTTTTATACATCGTCAGATCCATCTAACTCATTCCGCAACTAACATGATCCAAACGAAGTGACCCTATTGATACAATTTCTTGCTCCCATTAAACGTTAAAAAAATTAAATATTGGCAAAATACGTACTCTTGTCTGGGACACAAACCACTACTAAACATAGAACGAATGGCATAAAACAGTTGGATCAGTCAACCATACTGATATTTTAGCACCTACATTTCTCTCAAACCATAATGAGAACATTTATAATTATCTAGAAGCGCGCTACTTCGCCCATGAAGTTCAGATTGTTGGATTCATGGCGTCTAATTATTGCCGTCTGATTGTTGTTGTTGTTCAATTGTTGTTGTTCATTATCAGTGTTTGGGCGAAAGCTAGCAACTGCTTCTCTTAGCTGAGACATTAAACCAGCGTTTTCTGGTATTGAATCTACATATATAATACGGAGCAGGCGGCCAAGTCACCAGCCACGCCATTTCGCCGTACAATTAAGTACCCCACCCTGTACTGCCATCTCTTTACGGGATTCGCCTTCAAATTCGGGTTGGGACACTTTTCCAACGTCTTCGAACAGATGGCGCCACTTACCAGACCTGCCGCACCGTTTTGGGGTTAGTTTTTTGGTATTGTTGTGGTACCAAAGCGGCCAACAAAGTTTTAGTCGCGTGGACTGTGCCATTGTCGGCGTTTGAGTTTAAAAAAAAAACCCTTGTCTACTAAACCAGACAACATTAAACCAAACGATGATTGGTTCTTAATTTCGAGGTCCCCAATAGGCCTCGAAATTGGCAGCCTGATACATGGAAAGGCGCATTTATTTCCTAAATGTTCACTTCCAGAAAGAAGTTGAATTGTTTTTAAGTGGGCGGCAACAATCGTTGCTTGCAAAAATGTCGCCATGCACGGTACCGAGGTGAATTGTTTCAAAGGATTAACTTAAACATAGGGTTACTTGCTTACTGAATGCTGGATTTCTCAGGGCTTTTTTTTTAGCCATCAGTCAAGCATACGCATGCGACTTGGGGCGGCGTTTTTTTTTTGGGGGGGGGGGGTGCGGGAGAGGGTGCCAGGGCAAGTGTGTGTGGCGGGCAAAGCACGCTACCGAAGTGAATTGTTTCAACAGATTAACTTAAACATGGGATTACTTGCTTACTGAATGCTGGATTTCTCAGTGATAGGGTTATTTTTAGCCTACAGTCAAACACACCCCTGCGACTTTTCCGGGGCTGCACCAAAAGGAGAATGTCACGGGGTTACGTTTTCGGGGAGGGGGAGGCAGGCAAGCGTGTATGGGGGGACACCTATGTGAATCCGGGAGGGGGCAGGAGTGAGGGGAGACACGTATGCGAATCTGGGAGGGTGCAGGAGTGTGGGGATTGGGGGTTAAAGTAATTGTGGGGGAGAGAGCATATGTGGGTGGGAGCCATTCACATGTTCGGTCTTCGGTTTGTTAAATTAAAAACCAAAGACCAAACACCTGGAGGGGGGTGGGGGAGGGGGGGGGGTGCGCAGCATGTGCATGGGCAGAACTAGTACTAAATAATGATACGACAGAGAGCTTTGGAAATTGTATAGATCGACGGGGTTTACTGAGTAGACAACAGAAAATCCTGTTTCAGAGTTGTGCATAAAGGATTTCAATACGAAAAGGTACCTCAAGATCAATGATTTCATGCTAGCTACTACTACTTATTACTAGCTAATTCCACTCAGATAAAATAATTTATGCGACATAATTGCTTGTAATTTGACATTCAGTTCCGTTTGACTCCACTAGGTGCCTTTTATGGTTTGACATTTGAGGATGGTTTAAATCCACAGATTGTAATAATTTGCAATGCTATTTTCGTGAACATTGGGAATACGCCATCTGTTGTCAAAATAATTGTCCTTTCCTTTCATTTCCTTTGATTTTATTGAGGTCTGAACCACAAGTCGAACGCTCCAACTAACCTTACAAACTATTACATAACACTCGAATAACAACACAATTTCTGTGCAAACCACCCCGTAACATCACAACAACAACTCCAAGGAAACCGACACATGTCACACCAAGGAAACCGTAGCCCGCCATTACGAGCCCACTGTCATCACTGGTACCACTATACCACTGGTCATGACTGGTACCGCTATATCCTAGCATCCTCCTCAGCTCCACTACCGCACTTGTCACTGCACACACCCTACCACAGGCTAGATGTCACATCCACGGCGCGCAAGGCTGGACTCACCAACTTTTATGGACATGACAATACCAACTTTCTACTGCATGCACAACAAGGCCCAGGATCATGCCACCACAACCACACTGCACCACATCGCACCACTGGCAGTCATTCATCCCATCCACTGTGCACAATGGCCTATTGAGTCGTCCGCTGTGTACACATCACAGCTCCTGGTAATGCCATATGATCCGCTGTGTACCGGGGGCCTACCGCTCAAGAGTGACGCAAGGAGAGGGGGGGGGGAGGAAGGGGGAAGCTCGAGGACCACTAGACCACAAGCCTACATTCGGCACAGAATGACGCAACTGCACGCAACCTGGCAACCGGACTGGGACCACGCGAATGAGACAGGAAGTCAGAAAAGGTGGGGAGAGCTCGCATCCACCGAGCAAGACGTGTCCTCTCCCTGGCAAATTTTTGACAGAAAAAGATCACATGCTCCGGTGTCTCCTCGACCTGACATTCAGGACAGAGAGGAGATACAACCCATGCGTACTTAAACCCATGCGCGCGGAGTAACGTGAACCCAGTGCGCAATCTTGAAAGAACCTAAGCATCCTTAGACCCTAACTTGTCAATGTTTGAGACCTTGGCACACTCTGGGTGAATAGCATAAAACCCTCTGCCCACTGTGGCAGTGTTCCACGCCCTCTGCCAGGCGGACATAGTCCACCGGCAGATAGTAGGCCTTCGCATGCGGGCGGAAAGCACTGGAACAAGCTCATTACAGCTTCCACACGTAGCCTCGCTTGCAAGACCGTCAGAAAGTTCGTTTCCACGAACTCCACTGTGACCCCTTATCCACTTAAAAGTGACAGTGATAGCGCGCAACGCAGTCCAGAATTTCCGTGCAATGGTGTAAACCACTGGATCGTGAACCTCCAGACGTTCCCAAGACCCCTTAAGCAGCCTGAAACTTGAAAGAGAGTCCGTCAGAATACAAAACGATGGGAGCTGCATGTCCAAAGCTGCATCTAAGGCAACAGATATCACAAGCAGCTCACACATCGTGTAGACGCGACGTCCGCCACTCGCCGCTTGACCGCAACGTTTAGGGACGAGATTTGTAACACCAATCCTGACAGTGCCAGTAGGCTGGGAGAAAGATGCATAACAGTACAGCTCACATTCTACAAACGCCACCTCAGACAAGGCGAGCACGTCCGGGCACCACATCCATGGGCTAAGTGGCATTGCATATCCGACCTTCATCATAGCACCAGTAACACTCAGTAGTGGGGTAACACCCGCACTTGCCTCCCCGAGCAGCTCACGTGCTTTGCAACTCAATGACGCATGATCCATCAGAATCCTGCCAACTGGATCACTCTACCCCTACTAAGATTACGGAGACACAACGCCACAAGTAGCTCTCTGGACCTGAATTCAAGGGGCGGTTCACCGCATTCCACCCACAAAGATTGAACTGTAGTGGAGGCTATGCACCCCGTGACTGTCCGAAGGCATTCGTTCACAACGACTTGAAGAGAATGCACATGACGCTTGACGCCACACAAAAAAGGTAGGGTGTAGTCAATAAGGGAACGTACGAACGTTCTGTACGTCGCAAGCATAGCTCCTCGTCTCACATCACGGCCACCAAGCACACGAAGTATCGAAACCCGTGCCAGAATCTTAGCCTTTACCCTGGAAACTTGCAATTCCCAAGTGAGGGACGAATCTAAAATCACTCCCAAGTACTTGACACTTGGCTTCGGATTAACGACCTGTGCACCAATTCTAAGAGCAACCTGCGGTTGCAACACATTTCTCGACCAGGAAAAGACAACCACCTCCGTTTTCGCCGGAGCCAGCAGCAGGCCATGATCACAGAGGAGCGAGCTGATTCTGTCAAGCGCCCGCTGCGCTTCAACCTCAAGGACTCCCAAAATATCACCTACAAACAAGATTACCACGTCGTCTGCATAACAGACGACATAGGTGTCCACACCCTATTCCTCAAGAGCGTCATTGATGGCAACTGCGAACAAAGTAGGACTGAGGCAGCTGCCTTGTGGAAGTCCTCGATCAGTAGTCGCCTCAGACGACCAATAATTCCCAACTCGGGTCGCAAACACACGCTCACCAAGAAGAGCCGCAATAATCCGCACCAGCCGTGGTCCAACCACCCATCTTTTGCAATGACGACACTACCCACCATATGGATACAGTGTCGTAGGCCGCCTTGATATCCAAAAATACGGCCAAGACGACCTTACCCTGCATCCTGGCCACTCTGATGCTGGAAAGCAGGAACAGAACAGCATCCTGTGCGCTCCTGTTCGGCCGGTAACCGAACTGCACCCCATCCAAACAGTTGTGAAACTCAAGCCATAGCCGAGTAACAATGCAGACTCTGGTAACTTACTTATTGTTTCCATTTCACAATTAAATCGAATTAATACATTGTAATTGTAACTTATCTAAAATAAAGAAAGTATCTAGACACACGCTAGTGTGTCGCGCCAAGTTAGGCAACAAACATCACAACAAACATCACATCAATTCAATTGTCGAGGTTGAAAACCATTGTAGCGCGGCGCCATTGCGTCAGTGTAATATATCTTGAAGCATAGTTGGGCACATTTCAGGTACTTGGGGAAAAATAATAATGCGGTACAAAAGCTTAAATTGTGTTGAAATCGAGAGCAATGACCCACCTGACAAAAATTAACTCGTGTTTGAATGCCAGCTATGCTGCTTTCAATGCAAGATCTGCCCTTCAATAACGTTGAAAATTTGTTACTAGCTAGCTAGAGTCCGCTCATCCCCATGTTAAATCCCATAGGGTGATTATTCATCGATTCCGAGATAACGGGAAGGCTTCCAGCTATGAAATTGGACGAATGGGTGCACCACAATACCAACTGCGTACCGTTTATGGTTTGGAGCCTGGGGGCGTAACAGGGATAGCGTGGGAGGGCGCGTAAGTACGAAAATATTGTTATAACCATTGTTAGTATTGTCGGCATCGTCGCTCATTGGACGGCCAAAGTTCCGACAATGAGAACGTGTATACTGACGTACGTGCCTAGGCACACACTAGTGTATCACGATAAATCTAAACAACGTTGCAAAGAAATTGTATTCACGTCTAATTCACGAAAAATAAACCATGTGTAAAAACAAAGCAAAATAAACAAAGCCAAAAACTGGTGAGGAGTTGAGAGTGGTTCGGCCCTTCAAAGGAGTGATATCAGCACACCAAAACTAACTAAATACAACAAATTACAACAAAATTAAAACCAAGCCAAAAGCCTATAAAGAGGTGACTAAGTTGAGAATGATTCGGCATATACGCAAAAGGTAGTAGCAAATAGTTGAAAACCAATTTCTTGTTGACGTGGCACTTTATTAGACATCTGCACGGTAGTGGAGTTGAGTCAATACAAAATTTAAAAAAAGGAGTGATATCATATCAAAAACCAAAACTGGTAAAAGAGGCCGCCAAGTTCCGAATGGTTCGGCCCTTCAAAGGAGTGATATCAACACACAAAAACATTCGCCAACTTAATTGCACCGAATAATACTTTGGACGTTAAATGAAAACTTGAACATTGCTACCGTAAGTAGCAATGTTCTAGTTTTCATTTAACCTTCGAATTATTAAGCGGTGCAATTAACTTGGCGAATGTTTTGGTGTGTTGATATCACTCCTTTGAAGGGCCGAACCATTCGGAACTTGGCGGCCTCTTTTACTAGTTTTGGTTTTTGATATGATATCATCGTCTAATAAACTGTTTATATGGAAAAAAATCCGTGTAGGGTTACCGCTCCTTGAATTAAAAAAAAAAGCAGAAAAATAATCTAGATAAACTTAAACTAAACGAAACTAACTTAACCGTGCTCACTTCTTTTACAATCAAATTAATACAACGGCCACTTTATGGGAAATATAATTAATCAGCGACCGTTAATTATAGCAAAGTTACGATTTTCGTCAGGCAGTTCAAGAAACGATTTACAATTATATTTTCATAGGTTGCTCACAATCAATACTTACACTAAAGCAAAACCATACAACGACTAAAAGGAGTGATATCATACAAAAACCCCATAAGGGTAAAGGGACCCATCAAGTTTTGGCCATAGAAAG
>JAHWFP010163067.1:7509-21643 GCA_023313725.1 Lithobius niger
CTAGAGGAAGGGGTGGTCCTGAATTCTCTTGACGGGATTCATATTTTAGAACCAGTGAAGGTGACGATGTCACAAAATGATCGCTGACTTGTCTGGAGGAAAAGTATTTTTTTAAAGTTTTTTTGGTAATTAGCTAGAATAACTACTTTGCAAGCTAGCGACTTAATTCACCTACCTATCGATTCCTTTTGTCGTAAAACGTGCGAAAATCATAACGAAAACGTGCGCAAACGCTTATTTTTTTTTTTTATTATTATTAAAACACGGTAAAACGCTACTCACAACACGCTAGAAGCGGCCGCTATTCAACGCAATATAGAAAACCTGATTTCGACCAGAACATCGGCAAACGGATATTACCTTCATTTGCGACGCAATAGCTGAAGCAGACGAGAATTTTATGTTTATATTTATTTTTATACCAATATTTCTTTACAGTATGAAACACTGTCCTCAGGGGAGCGCTTCGCGCGCACTATTATACACATCGAGAATTTGTGTAATCAGAAATAGTACGACGCAAGCATTTGTGAAACAAGGAACAAATTATGTCACTTCCTTGTTTCACAAATGCTTGCGTCATACTTTTCCTGATTACACCAATTCTGGACGTATGTAATAATGAAGGCGAAGCGCACCCCTGCGTACTGTGATTCCGGCCCCAAATATCACCATCTGTCTTGGAAAGAGATAATTTTCGTTTAGTAAAGTTCTGGGCGAAATCAGGTTTTCTATGTTGCGGTATCATCGCGTTGAATGGCGGCCGCTTCTAGCGTGTTGCGAGTAGCGTTTTAATATTTTTTTTTCTTAAATAAATAAGCGTTTGCGCACGTTTTCGTTATGATTTTCGCACGTTTTACGACGAAAGGAATCGATAGGTAGGTGAATTAAGTCGCTAACTTGCAAAGTAGTTATTCTAGATAATTACCGTTTTTTTTTAGGATGGTGGAGGATAGGGTTGGATTACTTTTGGACCTTGAGCATGGTTGATCAAGAATTTTTTTTTGATCAAAAATGTGTCTCATAACTAAAATGACTGTCAAATAATGGAGTTGACGGTCTAACGCAGCAAATCAATCTTAAATCTTAAATATGGAGATGATGAAGACTAGCCTACTGAAGCAAAACAGCAAACTTTATTTTAAGCTTTTCCTCCCCAAATTTTTACGAATTATAAGTCGTCGTGTGGACTCAGTCTTCCGGCTGTTTTCCGACAGGGGGGCAAGGCTTCCCCGAAGGGAGGGGGGGGGCTCGCCCCATCTGGGAAGACAAATCATACACTCAAACGCTAGATGAACGAAAGAAACGATACCTTCAGGATTAGTACATCTTAGATGGAAAGTTAACTATAGATACCGCATCTTACCTTTTCCAAGCCTAAGTGGGTCCCTAGCGGTAGGAGTGGCCACTAACACCTCTGTGTGTGAAGCAGCATGGAGGCAAAGCAATGTGAGAGCTATTAGTAGCTGCAAGCAGCACCAGGCCGCCGCGTAGGCCTGGAAGAGTTAAGATGTGATATCTAGTTAACTTTCTATTATGTGTTAGTTAGTACACAGCGAGCTACCAACTGTAGGCTACTGCAAAAAAAACAAATGGCCACTGCTGTACAAGTGATTGCCGTAATTGTTCAAATCGCATGATAAAACGTTACCATCAATTTTTATTGGCAATCGAAATTAATAAAGTTTTTTGGCTATTCTTTAATTACTTTATCTCCTAGCAGCTCGTAGGTTTTAGTTAAATCCTCCATAACTCTGAAGACATGGCCTTGTTTGCAGCATGACTGTATGTTTGTTGGTGAAAAGCAGCCACCCTGCACCTGTTGTGTAGTTATAATCATTCATATGTTGTGTAGCTGTATGGAAGCATCTATACCACTGCACAAAATGAGGAAAAGGGATGCGTCAAGCAGGACTGCAAATTGCAGTCAAAGTAAACATCTAAAAAACAACCATTTAGTTAACTGAATTAGCAGTCTGAAAAAGAAGGACACGGATACCTGTGGTCGATCATGGGAATAGAGGGGTCGCTGAGGGCAATCCTGGAAGAGATGATCGGAATCTCTGCTACGACAGAAAGCACAGAAATGAGCAGTGTGATCTTCTGTGCATCCTTGAGCTTTACACCTGGACGTGGACTTCGAACACAAACAACCCTGAAAAAAGAACCAAAAATCATCTTCAGGAGGTTATCGCCAATAACGACACACACACCCCCCCCCCCTCCACCCCCCAATTAAACCCTCTCATAAAGAACCCTCTAATTTTTTTTGTCTCTTATTAACCCCATTTTATTTTAATACCGATGGTATGGTCAATTTACTTTGGTTTTCATCGATTAACTTACGTTTTGTTATGCAGTACCTAAAGTGTTCCAGTTTTCTTCAAAACCATCTAATTTTCAATTGGCAAACTTCCTCAGGCTTGAGACGCACACGCACAAACAGTCCGTCAATTAATCCAACGAACATTAAGATTTGAATTCCCCCCTCCCCTACTCTTTGTTCCGCAGTTGACCACGTATGAACTTTTCTGGTTGCTGTTGCAGTCATTCTCCGTGAATATTGGTTCAGCTGCAGTCATAAGTGAAAATTCTCCACTTCGTCTCAAGATTTTCACTGAGTTCTGGAGGTACTATTTCATTAATCTGCTTCTATGCAGGGTCTTGAACGTTCATAAGCTTCACTATTTTCTCTTGGCAGTGCCAAATTGCAATTGCCTCCAAGGCGAGGAGGTGTGGCTCTTTGAACATATTCGATCTCAGCATCATTATTGTTGCCTCCCTGTCAATCCTGTGCCTAGTTCTCTGTCTCTGGATGGCTATTGCGCTATCCCCAGAATATTCGAAAACTTCTCAGCAAGAATATACTATTCAACAACATTGTTGCTCAAATTTCGTCTTGCTCACCCAAAAGAAAATACTAGAAATAGGACACCCCGAACATAGAGCACCAGAGCCAGACCAGCATGGGCCTGAACAAGATGTGAGAGGTGATATAGCCCCAACGCAAGTAGAATACCAGTACCAAACCAGAAGTAAACCGAAGAGAGATTCAAATGAGAAGGAAGTGATAAAAAAGGTAAATGAAAAGGAAAGAGTGAAGAGGAAAGTCTAGGCCAGAGTGATGAAGACGAAAAACAGATCTACTACGACTGAAAACTGCCCACTGCATCAGGAGCAGTCTATTGAGTGCCGTGTAGTGATTTCCCTATTGGTTTCGTCGGAGAAACGAAACGCAAAATTAGCAGAAGGGTCAATGAGCATGCCAAAAGCCACCTCTAAAAGCGACAAGAGAAGTGCAATAGCCATCCACAGACAGAGAACGAGGCACAAGATTGACTGAAAGGAACTAGAGTAATGCTAAGATCGAACTCATTGAAAGAGGTCCACCTCCGTGCCTTGGAGACAATTGCAATTTAGCACTGCCAGGATAAAACAGTGAAGCTTATGAACGTTCAAGACCCTGCATGCAGGCAAATTAATAAAATAGTAACTCCAGAACTGAGGGAAAAACTTGAGACGAAGTGGAAGAATTTTCTCCCGATGACAGCAGCTGAATCAACACACACGGACAATAACTGCAGCAGCAACCAGGAAAGTTGATACAAGGTCAATTGTGGAACGGAGTGTATGTGTGGGGCGGTGGAAGAGGAGGGGAAGAATTCAAATCTTAACGTTCGTTGGAGGAGTTGATGGACTGCTAGTGTGTGTGCGTCTCATGGCCCAAGCCCTAGATCGAAAATTAGCTAGTTTTGCACGCAACTGGAACACTTTTGGTACTGGTAATTTAATTGCAACCTAACTAGCCCTGAATAAACGTGGGTTTGGTATAATTTGGCAAAAATTATAAATATAAGAGTCCGGGCTTACACCTGGTCCCTTCCACATTGTTGGGGTCCTCTCTTCTCATGGTTCGTGGTGCATGCTACGACATTGCATTTGCTTGGTGGCATCCTGCTAAAGGGACATTACCCGCTGCTAAAGGACTGGATTAACCACATACGTGGCGCCATCCTGTGACCGCAGTTGCGTATGGATACCGCTCTAGCTTTCGCTGCGCCGACATGACTCACGGAGGTGAGGAAGAATCGAAACCGAAGGCAGCTAACGAAGTAATGTATAATTGTTTATGATACGATGTTAGGATAATGCAAGATATGACGGCACCCACGAACCTCTTGAGTTATTCCTTCGTGACGCAACATCATCAGGCGCGAAATAGAAACAATTCCTAGGTAGCTATACAACAAGTTTCGGCGGGAGGTAGCTTATTGGCTGGACATTCGTTAAAGAAGAAAATAAAATCAGGTACGTGCTACATTTAATACTGGACTCGTATCCTTGGGCCTCTTTTTTGATACAGGGTTCGCATATGATCACAAACAAAAAATTCAAGCTATTTCAAGGACTGTTCAAAACCAATATAATGTTTTAAGAACTTTTCCAAGACTAATAAATTTTTTTTAAGGACCTTGATTAATAAACCAACTTGCCACTAAACACTACATTTCACTAAGCACTAAAATGTTTAGGTTTTATTCGTGTGCTTGGTGGTAGAAAAAAAGGCGTATGGAAAAAAGCACACGGAAAAAAACATCAATTTACAAGTGGTGCCTGGTTGGAATTGGCTTCTATTGCCTAACCAAAAATATACACGGTAACTGCGAGCACTGGGGCATCAGATTCGTCGTGGTCCCACCTGTACATTTTGAGTTCCTACAGACCCAGGTTCGATCCTGGTGAAGGGAAGTGGATATGTACAGGTATTTCTCCGGTTGTTTCCCCCCCTCGTTGTAAGAGGGTTTCCTGGGTACTCCGGTTTCCTCCCTCATGCGGCAAAAAACAACTGTTATAATGGTGGTACCTCTTCCACTTAACATCTGCTGCTTGGGTATTTGGGTGGCTGGATGCCCCGTGCATCATCTCTTTCTATTTCTATAGATTACCTGTGATTTATAAGCATTCCCTCGTCTAATGCAGTTTCCCCAGAGAAGAACTTATAGTCCTAATCCTCTAGTCAGCTCATCAGCGTCATACTCCAGTGCGCATGCACGACGCACTCGTCCTGTATATAAGCCACGGAGCTGATCCATTTCCCATCTTTTGTCTCTCTAATTGTCATGATGGACTAGAGAGAGGATGCAGGGCAGGCAGGGTGCAGATAATGTATATTTTCGGTTAGGCAATAGAAACCAATTTCAACCAGGCGCCACTGGTAAATTGATGTTTCTGTTTGCCATCGAAAATATATATTTCTTGCAATTTATAAGTATTAAATGCAGACCTCGTCACATGGGGACGAGATGACGCCCCTTGAGTCCAAGACCCAGTGAACCTGAACTATAGATAAACAAGTTAGCCTTATGCGGTGTGTACTTAGAATGAATATAAACCCTCATTACCCTAGATTGAGGTAAAAGGAAGGGTTTCTAGTTTAAGTCGATGGATCAGTTGGAACATCCTACGTTTAATCGTCATGAAGGTCAAATATTTGTATCTTGCCCTAAGAATATCAAATCTCAGTTAGTGGTTTTTTTTTGTTTGTGATAAATATTACACATATATATATACATATATATATATATATATATATATAAGACGGACTACTTATTCTGTAACAAGGGCAGAAGTTCTGGTAAACTGGGAAACTCCCTCAACTGCCCCGCTCGAAATGTTACCCTGGTTTCATATACCAATCCGGTTCATCAAGTGCTTTGGAAAAACTCTTTTTACGGACCACCATTCCATCGACTTATCTCACTTGAATCTATATAAACCGTTACTGAAAAGACTTCACGATCGCCACTTAAAGGTAATTCGGCTGGTCTTCTGTGGGCTAGAGATATGCCATCTCTTATCTTTACCTGTGAGTTGTCATGTACATCATTTCTTATGAATAAGAAGATATAGGTCATGCAGAGAAGCTAACAGGTTCAAGGGTAAAGATAAGAGATGGCCCATCTCTACCAACGGAGGACCAGCCGAATTACCTTTAAGTGGCGATCGTGAAGTCCTTTGGGTAACGGTTTATGTAGTTCCAAGTGAGATGAGTCGATGGAATGGTGGTCCGTAAAAAGAGTTTTTCCAAAGCACTTGATAAACAGGATTGGTATATGAAGCCAGGGTAACATTTCGAGCGGGGCAGTTAAGGGAGTTTTCCCAGTTTACCAGAACTTCTGCCCTTGTACAGAATAAGCAGTCCATCTTATATATATTTTGATGAAAAATAATGTTGTTCGGTATAATATCACGAGTCAGTATCGTAGGGTAAGCAATATAGAGAATAGGGAATAACTGTAAAAGTCGTACGTGGCAGGCTACCCATACAAAGTTTAGGATAAAATTAACCTGTTTGAAACGTGGGGCGTATCCATGATAGAATCCAGGAGGGTGGTATCAAAATAGTAACCCGATATAGTAGGGGTCGTTATTGAACAGAATAGATTTGTATGTTGATGGTGATGGATTTTGTACATTTGTATATAATTATTTATTTTTTAAGAAGCCAGTTTAAGTTCGAAAGTGATGGGTTCATAGAACCAGGATGTAGTGTCCCGTTTTTTTTCCCTTTCTTTTTTGTTTGAAGGAGAAGGTAATTCTTGTCACAGATTTCGAGTAACTGATGTCCATATGCTGCATGTTTGTTTATATATTTTCGTCTTCCTTTGAAGGAACCCTAGATGGTTCCAAAAAAACGGTCCCGGAGTGAAAGAAGGATATAATCTCGGGATTTTTTCCAGGGGAGGACACAGAAACCAAGCGCTACATTCTTCCCTTTTGCTCTGCACATGGAACAGGGCAAATTTATGGTGGCTACATCCGAAAGATGGATGATCCCTGGATAAACAGGAACAAAATTTAGTGCATTATCAAATTTCCACATTGAATAGCAACTGGAGGAAGCAGAAGCAGGGCCTCCAGAGTAGAACCCCAAACTGTCTTGTCAATTTCATCTAAATTAGAGATGTCAGTTGGGGCAGAACTTTTCTCAGTCAAGGTGTGGTCGGAGGACGAAGAAGGGGTGTCTTTTGGTTCAAGCAGATTATCTAAAATAGGTGATGTGAGAATTGGTGGTTCAACTGAAGGAGACGAAGGATCTCATGAATGCGAAGAGCATATGCGTTTTCTGTTGGCAGCGACTGAAGGGCCCCATAATGTGGTCTGCGTGATGCTGACACGCCCCACAGTGGGAGAGCATCCGTGAAGGCAAGAGGCTTGAAGCTAGTGGAGAAAGATGTTTGAATTTGTGCTTAACGAATGCCATATCAATTTGTAACTTGCGCATTTGATCTTGTAAGATAGAATTATCTGTTGACAGAGTCTGATTTGAGTTTCGGAGAACCTCAGTCTCAGCCAGAAATCTGCGCATAAGAGCAAGGGTGGCAGCAATGGTTGTGTTCAACCAGGCTTGTTGAAGTTTAGGAAATTGCAAGCCTAAGCATAATGGAGTTTCTAGTTCAGCAACTGATAGGAGAGCAGTGTGGAAAGACGGGCAGGCAGATTTGATAGTGATAGTGGCAGATTTGACCAAGTGGCAGATAGACCAAGTGATAGTGGCAGATTTGATTCTTCGTGATACCTTTTTAGGTGGTAAGGAATGTGCCGTAGGGGAAATTCCACGTTGCATAGGCTTTATAGGTGTTGATGGACCTTTCCGAGATGGGACAATAAAGTTTTATGCTTTGTTGGTAACCCCTTTAATTTTCCTTTGGCGTTTGTTACTGTCTGAACCAGATGTGCCAGGTGTGGAAGCAGGTGAAGGCGATTGTGTTTGGGATCGTGCAAGTTGATCGCTCGTTTTTTTCTGGGCATTTTGAGCCATACGTTCCCTGGATTTCTTCTGAAGGGCTTCCATAGCAAGCTATTCCTCTTCCTTCATTGACAGACAAACGGGGCAAGGATTGGAGAAACGACTACAAGAGAGATGGTATTGACAGACCTGGTGTGGGTCGAGGCAAGATTGTCCAGAAACAAACGCTGGATATGCACATTTTTTTGGTATATGTCCTGGAAGCAGAGGAGGACGTCGTGGACGATCGGGTGCTGGAAGATCTATTTACATAAATTTTTTAAAAAACCACAAGAATTCCCCCAAAATTAACATCCTTCAAACTATGCTTGAGCACCACAATGATTAGTTTAGTCAGGCGAAGTAGCGGTGACAGTAGGGGAGTGGTGTCTGGAGACGAAGGTCCTGGTGTTTTAGAACGATGTGGAAAGTTTAGTAGTCTAACATTAGTGCCCTGTAGAATGTCTGAGATAAACTGTCCGGTCGAATGGTACGAGGCCGAGATCGACGTAAATTAGCAAAAGGCCTGGCAACTTGTAGCATGTTACCGGAAAGCTCACGCGCGTAGTGCTCGCAGTGTGCGGGGAAGGCTGTCCAACGTAGGCGAAGGCTACCCTGAGGATGTGTATGCGAAGGCCTAGAAGAAGGTTCGGTTTGGTACAGCCTGAGACAGGACTGGTGTGTGATGGCGGTTGATGGTGTAGAAGCAGTGGGAGAAAGCGACACCATTCCTGTAGAGGAAGGAGACCCTGGATCTAAGCAGGGAAGGGCTCCAGACATTCCATCCTGACTGTCGTTCGTAGCTGAACGAAGGGTGGCTGTTGTAGTTTTATCCGAAGGTGATGGCGAAGGTTCGCCAAATTTTGGGAGAGCTTTGTCGGGATCCAAAGTGGTAGCCTTGGTCGAACGATGAGACACTTCAAGAGCGACCAGAAATCTTTTGTCCAAGTGCCACGAAGGAACACCAAAGGGTGTCAAATCCGTAGGGTCCAAGCAAAGGTGCCCAAAGGCAGGTCCTTGAGCTAGCTGGAGAGCGACCACACACGTGGCAGCAGAGAAGAAAGATGGGAAGTGGCTCAGCACCGTGGCTTGTATACGGGAGGAGTACGTCGCGCATGAACATTAGAGTATGACGCTAATGAGCTGGCTAGAGGCTTAGGCGTATAAGTTCTTCTCTGGGGAAACTGTATTAGAAGAGGGAATGCTAATAAATTACAGGTAATGGATATTTTTGCCCGCAAATAGAAAAGCACAGTAAAATAAGCTTGAGGGAAAAAAGTTTTTTTTTTCTGTGCTGTTACTATAGATTCGATTCAGTTGCCTTGGCATGAATTTCACCAAGCAAGATAAGAAGTTACACCAGGTATGTTTCTTCCTTCAGCTTTTTTTCGTAGCTTTTTTTTCAAGAATCCTTTTAATAGCCAAGTGAAGAACTGATGAAAATGCGTGGAGGAACAAACTTTAAAAGACAAGCTCAACAACATTTTACAACAATCTTGCAAATGTTTTAAAACAAATGGTAAGTTTGTCCTTACCTTGCTCGATAAACAAGGGCATTGTTTAAAATTACGACAAAATAATTAAAATCAAGGACTTTCAACGATGTAGGTAACAATTTCAAGGAATTCAAGGCCTTGAATTGCTTTTTACAAATTCAAGCCCTTTCAAGGACCCTACACGGTGAAGACGATGTGTACTGAGCGTACCTTCTCAGCCTCCACACGAACTGTGTACTGAGAGTACACAATTTGTGTACTGGTGTACACAAACTACCGATGAGACTGTGTATTGTCGGTGCACAGACTGTGTACTGTGTACTTTCAGTACACAACTCGTGTGGAGGGTGCTGTCAGTACACATCGTCTTCAGAGTGTATGTGAGCCCTGTTGGTACATGATTTCTGTGCAAAATACCTACGGAAATTAATCGAAAAAATAGGTAAATAGGTCCAAGCAACTACCGTCTCATTAAAGTCGTCTGTTGGTTCAATAGAGTTGTTAGTAGCCGCCCCATGCTGCACAGTTTTTCTGCTTACCTATAAAAGATGCTGTGAACTTTAAAATTTTTTATGTAAATATGGTGCAGGCATCATATATTAAAGTCGACAGCAGCTTTTGGCGACCATTTAACCGGTTGAAAATAAAAGCCAATGCTATTAGACACGTGTGTCGCCGCCAAGTAACTGTAGATCATCCGAGTTTAGATATCAGATTGAGATTGATTGTTGACGATAAAGAGGCGGCCTCGCTAGCAGACCCTTGTCTGTTAACTGTAAGCAACTAAATGCATATTTATCATGTTGAGGAAAAATCCCAATGTGCCGAAATCTTTTACATTGTGGGAAATGAAAGGGAAAGGTGCAGGGATAAAATAAAAATAAAAGTATAAGGGATGCGTGTCCACCATTCATAGAGAGAAAAATGCATCAATAACGTTGATTGCATGATACTATCTAGCTAATTAACTAGCTAGCTAGTACAATTTTCCCTATGTTAAAGTGCGTACGTTTATACATGAATGCGTGGTGATTTGAACGTGTTTCTTTTGTTGGGTTGGGGAGTGTAGGGGTCAATCCGTACAAATGCGTGGGAGGGATTTGAAATTCGCAACCAAGAATTTATAGTTCGTTTCTTTTCCATGTTGCAACCAAAGATTTTAAGCAACATTGGCTTGAACAATCAACCCTGGTCCCTATATGTATTGTAAAAGCCTGGACGAACTAAAAGCTGAACTGTACGGAGACCCTAGGGCTCGCTTCATTCGTATTTTATACTTCACACATACAACTGTGAACTTCACACATATATCGCTGAACTGAACTTCATAGTTATATCTACGAACTTCATACTACGCATATAGGCTACATCCATGAATGCCACACATATGTCGATGAACTTCATAGTTGCATCTATGACCTTCATACTTCACACATACAACTGTAAACTTTGTAGTTATACATATGAACTTCATGCTTCACACATATATAACTGTGAACATCGCACTTACATTGTAAAGTTCATAGTTATATCTATGAACTTCATACTTCACACATCCAACTGTGAATCATGAAGTTCATAGATATAACTATGAGCTTCATAGATGTAAGTGTGAAATTCAAAGTTTTATGTGTGAAGTATGAAAATCGTAGATATAACTCTGAACTTCACAGATGTAAGTGCGAAGTTCGCAGTTGTATGCGTGAAGTGAAGAATGAAGTTGATAGGTATAACTACGAAGTTGACAGTTGTGTGAAGTGAAATTCATAGATACATCTATGCAGTTCAGAGATATGCGTGAAGTTCATAGTTGTATGTATGAAGTGTAAAATACGAATGGAGTGAGCCTCCAGGGCCACCGTAGAACTGTAAAGAAGGACAAAATAATCAGTCATTTAGTTTGCCGTGGCGTAAGATGCACATTAGATTATGGTTATCTAACAATACGAACAACCAGGAGCAAACCGGGTTGCATTAATAACCAAAAAACAAAATGCTTTCTGGTCTGATCAGTTTTAGTAACAGTGAAGTTCAGGGAATTCTGCATGATCGAACGAACAAAGCAAGCGATTTTGGCTGATGTAACGGCTAATTATTTATAAACATAAAATTCTGCAAGAGAAAGGGTGGAGATAAAAAAAAAAAGACGGTATGACCTTTTGTACGTTAACAGTCTTAGTTTACACGTGTCTATTACCTGTAAGCTGCATGAAAACATATCTAATTAAATGTCGAGAATAATTCCCAGTGTGGTCGAAATCTTTGCAAATTGTGGAAAACGTAAGGAAAGGTGCAGCTATAAAGAACACAACTGAAGGGAATGTCCTGATGAGCTTCATTGCGTACATTAACATTAACCTTGGAAGGAGCAACTTTAGGGGGATGCACCGATTGTATGAGTGAAGCGAACTAAAATCAACGTTGTTAGCCAGTGGGCACAAATATGGGATTGAAGAAACTTACGCATGTAAAGCACATGCATTCAATAAACAAAACCATATCAATTTGGCTAATGTAAAGGCTAATGGCAAATGTGAAAATTTTCAATGCGAAATTTATAGACATAAATTTCCTGCAGAAAAAATGGTAGATTTGAAGGTAAGACAGTGTGATCTTTCGTACATTCACAGTCCTATGAAAGTTGTGATATTCTACCCAAAACCCAGAAAATGGTTTAAGAGAAGCCGCCAAGTTTCCAAAAAAAGTCGAAAGTCATATCATTCAACCAGGAAAAGGCTGGCAAAGTTATTCATCATATTAGTCAAGTTAATTGCACCCAATAATACTTTGGACGTTAAACGAAAACTTAAAGATTGCTACCGCGAGTAGGCCTAGCAATGTTCTAGTTTTCATTTAAATTTCGAACTATTAGTCAATGCGATTAACTTGGCTAATAGGAATAAACTTGGCAGCCTTTCATTGGTCGAATGACATCACTACCTACCTTCAAAGGCCGACCCTTTTTGGAAACCTGGTGGCTTCTCTTATACCAGTTTTGTTTTTGGGGATTTCTTTTAATGTAGATGGGACCGTGACTCCACGGTTTAAAATAAAATACATAAATCTGGCTCCTATAGTGGATGTCACTTTAACTTCTAGCCTATGGTTAAAGATGACACGATCTTTAGGTGATCCAAAAAAAGCCACAAACTATAATCTGGAAGAAAATTAAAGCCAATGTTAGCTAGAAGAGTAGTCGGTTGAATGATTGGCAAATTGAATTCTGGAAGCGGATTATGGGTTGACACCAATAAAATAGGCATTCAGAACACTCAAATAACATTAACGCTATATTTCAACCCTCACATAGGGGCCGTCATCAGGCATCAGGCATCAGGCAGTGTTAATGTTATTTGAGTGTTCTGAATGCCTATTTTATTGGTGTCGACCCATAATCCGCTTCCAGAATCCAATGTTAGCTCTTGTAATGCAGTGTCAGCCTGTACTCGTATGTTTTGAACATCTGTTTTCCACATTTCAGAAAATTAAAGAAAAATGTAATACCTATCAAATATCGGATAAAATGTTTTACCATGGCACCACATGCAACGTTAAACGTTAAACGTTCAGCAACGTTAAATAATAGTAGCAAACGATAGATCGCATTAAAAAATGGTTTCAAAACTAACGTGCGTAAGCCACACCTACATAAACTAACATAAGTTGCAGCAAAATAAAGCGCCGAATTTATTGTGTGTAGGGGGGGGGGGGGGGAAGAGATTTAGGAAGGTGTCATACCCCTCCAACCAAAATTCCGAGTCGGTCAAATGGGCCTAAGTTGAAAAACGGCTAGGATAGATGACATAACCATAGAGGAATTTACAAGGTTTGCACAAGCCAGGAAAAAACCTTGAATGGGTTTGAAACATGTTTGTTGCGGAAGGTGTGCATCCCATCCGTGTATTTTTGCACACACTGGCTGATTTTCGTTCCCTTCGCTCACTCAGTCAGAGCATCCCCTAATACGGAATCCATGCACTTACATATGAATATGAACATACAAAATAAATAATTAAGTCGTTGCACAACAAAGTCCAAACCTTTAGCCCGAGGTTTTGTCATTTTTTTTCTGGGAGAGGCAAAAAGTAAATCATGTTTTCAATATCTAACATTAATCCTGGAATTTTAATCTTACACAAGGACAGAACCTTCAGACAGTGGTTAATGCCTTACTCAGCTTGACATCACGTGCTTGACCCGGCATCACGGGCTTGACCCGGCATCACTCAGCACGACCCTGACTCGTCCTCAGATGCATGGGTTCGCATATGCTATTATCTTTTTTCCGTTTTACCTGATTCTGGGGCAAACTTGCGTTAAATGCTTTTCCGAAGAAGAGATGTTGGAGTAGTAGTGCCTTGTCGCTGATCCCCAGTAACTTATTCCTCCATCAGTTTAATACTAACAATTCCATTTGCCTGAAGCATTGCAATTTTATCCACTAAAAATAACTTTTCAGTTCATTGCCAACAATCATTCCGTTTACATTGTCCAATTCCCTCATTATTAGAAGAGATTGATTAGAAGTGAAGAGATTGTTGTAGTAGTCTTCTCATATTGTTTGGTTCTTGTTATTTGATCCTCACTGCTGTACTGCTGCTCGTCCGAGTAAGAGTTTATATAGTATACTAGTTGTACCCGTGCGCATGCTGTGCACCCCCCCCCCTACCCAGCACCCGCACATCTTTGCTCCCCCTTCCCCTGCCGCACACCGTTGCATCCCGTTCCTGCACTCCCATAGTGTGGGTTCTGGATATCTCTCCGCCTCCCTTTGGCACTTCAGGTGTTTGGTCTTTGGTTTTAAATTTATCAAACCGTAGACAGAACATGTGAATGGCTCCCACATATG
>JAHWFP010163067.1:21743-37287 GCA_023313725.1 Lithobius niger
CCCCCCCCCCCCCCCCCCATACACGCTTGCCCGCCTTCCCCTCCCCGAAAACGTCGCCCAGTGACATTTCCCCTTTGGTGCAGCCCTGGAAAAGTCGCTGGCGTGTGTTTGACTCATGGCTAAAAAAACCAGCATTCAGTAAGCAAGTAATCCCATGTTTAAGTTAATCCTTTGAAACAATTCACTTCGGTAGCACGCATTGCCCGCCACAAACTTGCCCTGGCACCCTCTCCCACATCCCCCCGAAAATGCCGCCCCGTGACATTTCCCCTTTGGTGCAGCCCCGGAAAAGTCGCATGCGTATGTTTGACTGAAGGCTAAAAAAAGCCCTGAGAAATCCAGCATTCAGTAAGCAATTAACCCTATGTTTAAGTTAATCCTTTGAAACAATTCACCTGGGTATCGTGCATTGCGACATTGTTGCAAGCAACAATTGTTGCCGCCCACTTAAAAACAATTGGCCCCGATTGGTACTTGGGTGGGTGACCTCCTGAGAATCCATTCCGGGTGTTGCAGACATAGGGCCTTAGGGCTTCGTCGGGCAGATGACCGGGTGCGGTTAACGCTCGCTAAAAACCCTTTGATCCTTTGAAAAACAATCCAACTCCTTTCTGGAAGTGAACATTTAGGAAATAAATGCGCCTTTCCATCGTATCAGGCTGCCAATTTCGAGGCTCAATGGGGGCCTCGAAATTAAGAACCAATCGTCGTTTGGTTTAAAGTTGTCTGGTTTAGTAGACACGGGTTTTTTTTTTTTTTTTTTTCCATGATTTAATCGAGGCCTCAGCCAAATGCTATGCGCCCCAAAAAAAAAGTCTACAGCATGTCAACACCAGTATTCACAATACACCATCCCACTAGATCACCATTACACTATTAAACCATTACACCATCGCCCACGATACACTGATACACCATCGCGCAACTACACCTGTGACAACACACTACCTCATGCACTACACCCAAATTCCCACTGCTGCATCACATATAACCGGAGTCCACACAAGTGCCACTGGGGGGTCACCACGCCGACGCATAGAGGCACACCCACCGTTTCCTCCCCCCTCCCCCATTTAGGAAGAGTTCAGGTGAGCATGGGTCATACACCATAACACAACGCATACCGCATACCGCGTTCCCCATATGGCCCTCCGTCTCTTTCTCATCAAGGGAGAGTTCAGGCAGGCCACTCCACACTCCGCACAATATCACTCAGCAGCACAGCACACTACATCACCGAGATTTCAGCAGCGCCGGGGGAGGAGGGGGTTAAAGACTAACTCCTGTTTCCACACAGAACAATGCAATCGCCCGCAGCCTGGCAATCGGATGTCGGCCCTGGGAGTGCGACAGAAGGCTGGCAAGAGTTGGGAGAGCAACCAGCCACGGGGCCAAGCGCCTGCGCTCGCTAGCAAATTTTGGGCACACAAGCAATAGGTGCTCTGGCGATTCGTCAACCAGACAAACTGGGCAAAGAGGGGAATCTACCCACCCATACCGAAACCGGTGAGCCCTAAGCAGTGTACATCCCACACGCAACCGCGACACGATCTTCGCATCGCCGTAAGAGAGTCTGTCAACATTGGACGTGGTGGAACACGTCGGGTGGACAGCATAGAAAGCTCTACCATCACGAGCAGTGTCCCACTCCTTCTGCCACAGAGCCATGGACCACTGCCGGATTGCCGTTTTTCGCGTACGGGCAGACAGAACTGGAGTAAGCTGTTCACAACCACCTCGCGCTGCCTCCCGTGCTAGCCCATCAGCTGCCTCATTCCCTGCAACACCGCAATGGCCGCGCTCCCACTTGAGCACGACAGTGCTACTGCACGCAGCCATCCAAAATTTCCAGCCAATGGTGTAAACTAGTGGGTCCCTGACATCCAAGCCACTCCAGGAGCTCCGGAGGAACGTGTACCCCGCTAAAGAATCTGTCTGAACCGCAAAGGATGGCAGCTGCAAATCTAGGGCCACGTCCAGCGCCACGGAAATCGCCAGGAGCTCACACACAGTGCTGGACGTAACACTCTTCACATAGCGCTTACATTCTATTTTCAACGAAGGAACAACAACACCTATCCCCCCTTCACCTGTGCAAGCACGAAACGAGGCATCGCAGAAGACAACACACTCAACAGTGGTGGGTCGAAACAAAGCTTCTAATTCATGGCACCATGTCCAGGGGCTCAAAGGGCGAGAACACGCAACAGCCTGCAATGAGCCAGATACCTGTCGCAACAGTGATACCCCTCGCCCTGCCTCTCCTAGAATGCTACAGGCACGATCACTCAGAAACCATAGTCTCTCAGAATACAAGCAACCGGGTCCCCGACTCCCCTGCTAAGGTTGCGCACTCACAACGCTACCAACAACTCCTTTGCTCGAATCTCCACAGGAGGCTCGTTGCACTCAACCCATAAAGCAGTAACAGGAGATGCTGCCACACAACCCGAAACAACCCGTAGGCACACATTCAAAGCCACCTGCAGCGACCTTTCATGCTTCCTACTACCACACAAGAAAGGTAGCGAGTAGTCCACAACAGACCGAACAAACGTCCGGTAGGCAGCAAGTAGCGCACCCCTCTTAACATCACGCCTCACTAGCTGCCGGAGGATCGCAGTCCTGGCCTGAATCTTGTCTCTCAGCCTACCCACATGCTGGTCCCAACTAAGGGAAGAGTCAAGGATCACACCTAGATACTTCACACTCTCCCTCGGACGGACAATTTGCTCTCCCACTCTGAGACATACTGCCGATTGCTGAACATTCCCTGACCTAGAGAACACAACTACTTCCGTCTTTGCCGGGGCCAATAAGAGACCCCGCTCTTCCAAGAGAACACCTATCCTGTCCAGAACTTCCTGTGCCTCCCTTGCCAGTGTGGCCAGAGCATTACAACAAACCAGATCGCGACATCATCTGCGTAGCAGACAATGTTCGAACTGGCACCAATTTCACACAGGACATCATTGATGGCAACAGCAAACAGCAAAGGACTCAGGCAACTCCCCTGAGGGAGGCCCCTGCGTGTAGATGCTGTTGCCGACCAATGCCCATTAACACGGGTAGCAAACACGCGCTCACCCAAGAGCGCCACAATCAAGCCAACCAAGCGGTCGCTGATACCCATTTTGAGTAAAGATGCCTCAACCCAGCGTATCGAGACCGTGTCGTAGGCTGCTTTGATATCCAAAAAGACAGCCAACACCACGTCTCCACGCGTCCAGGCCTCCCTGATACTCGTAAGCAGGAAGAGGATTGCGTCCTGGGCACTCCTACTCGGACGGTACCCAAACTGCACACCCGAAAGACAATCATGGTACTCTAAGTGCCATTCAAGTCGGCGGACAACCATCCGTTCAAGAACTTTGCGGACACAAGACAGCAGGGCAATAGGCCTGTAGTTGACAAGATCCGATCTGTTGCTCCCTTGCTTGTGCACTGGGACAAGCACAGTGAACATCCATGATGGAGGAATCTGCACTCCATCAAGTAAGTCCTGAAACAGCGGTAGCACACCTTCATGTACCGGTCCGTTATCCCTCTTCAGGTCCGTATACCTCACACCATCAACACCAGCGGCACTCATGTTTCTGCACTTCTGGAGGGCCGCATCGAGCTCCGCAGCAACCCATGGCATACCACCTACACTTGGCTGGGTAGCATTCACAACCTTCGGTGGGGCAGACCCACTTGACAAAGCATACACGCTGGCAAACCTCTCATTAAATGCGTTTGCCATTTCCTCTCCACGCAGCACTTCTCTGCCCGTGACTGCGGAGCGATAAACCCAGGAAAGTTCAACTTTGGTCGAGTAAGGGCTCAACAAACGCCAGGATTGTGCAAGGGAGCCGGCACACCCAACACGTGCACAGATCCTCTCACCGAACCCCTCTTTCTCGCTCCTAATTATGTACCTACTCTCCTCCACAATCCCTTTATACTCCCACCAATGCACGTCACTTGGCGAACGTTTCCACTTGCGATACGCTCTCCTTCGGTCGCGTACAGCAACAGTGCAACGATGCGTCCACCACTCACAACGTTTCGCCCTGTTCGAACTCAAACGCGGTGACTTGTGCGGACGCACACCCCGCCGCTTGAGCCAGTCAGCAAAAATCCCATTGCTCACAACTGGCGGTTTGCAATGAGTACTCGGCGAGGCACAGAATGAGCGCGGGCGCAGCACCACCGGGAGATGGTCGCTGCCACGCAAGTCGTCTGAAACTTGACAAACAAACTGCAATGCAATGCTAGGAGAGCAAACAAAAAAATCCAAGACCGATTCCTTCACCCTCCCACCCTGCCAGCGCACATACGTCGGAAAACCATCATGCATAATTTGTAAGTCGCTGTTATGAATTGCAGCAGAGAGTCGACGCCCTCTGGTGTCTGCCTGAAGCGAGCCCCAGTCGTAGTGGTGACTGTTGAAATCGCCTCCGAAAACAACTGGTGCAGGGAACTGCTTGAGCCACGCTGACCACTCAGCAGTCGTAGGACTCCCCGTCGCGTGGAGAAAGACAACCATTACCCAACGGCCGCACATCCAAACCTTCAGCGCAACTGCGTCTACACCCACTAGTTGCAAACCAATATTAACACGTACATACGGGACTGACCACTTTATAACCACACCTACCCTATGCCCAGAATGAACAAAATCAGTCTGCCACAATGCAGCAGTAGAGGCGCTCAGATTCGCCGTTTCCTGCACTCCAATAATGCTAGCATGGCGCAGTAGCTGCTCAATTTCCCCCAACTTACCTAACAGCCCTCTTGCATTCCACGTAGTCACATTATATTGGGTGAATGATGAGGTTAGGTTAGGGCCCCCGTTTCACACTCACCCCCCTCGTGTCCCCCTCCTTGCGAAACGCTAACACTGCTCAGACTCAGTGTGAAGCTGCTGCGCAACTCGCTGCCATCTTGTGAAACTACACCCTCACACACTTGCGGCTGCTGCTCAGCACAATCTTGCACATCCATGGTTGCGTACGTGTGATCTGCAACTTTGTCAGCACTGCACAAAATTTCGTCTTGACTACACTCAACTTCCTGGACAGCTGCAACCTCTCCATTATGCACTTCACTCATTTCAACTTCGTCAGCAACTTGCGGGAGTGCGGTGGCCTCTTTGGGAGGAGACTGTGTGGCTTGCTTCCTCTTCTGGCCACCCTTCTTTCGTTTCGGCGGGGGCGTCACCCACTGCCCGTCACTTCCTGTATCATTGCGACTGGCCGAAGGCTCACGAAAAATCACACGATCACTATTTGTGGCAGATTTCTCGCCCAGATTTGAGCCGCGCAGTTGCACTTCACTCAATGCCGTTAAACATGGGGCACTTGTGCTCAAGGCACTCGGCTCCAGACAGTTTGTTTGGCGCTGCTCCTGGGGGACAGATCGCTGCTGCTGCACCTTAGGTTGAGGCGCTGGGGGCACCGCCTGCGCCCTCAACTCCTCTTGCCGTTTCTCATGTTGAAGGTGGGGGCAAAGTTGACGCGGATCGCGCCAAACACCACAGGTCGCGCACGCTACAGCGCGGCATGCACGCCGGAAGTGCCCACGTGCATTGCATCTCAGACATTTTGGTGGACGGTCTCCCACGATAACCAGAGTCTGAATGCCTTTGATGACCGCGATGTCTGGCACATCATCAATGGACAGGCCGTCTCTGAGGCGCAAAGTCACTTGCCGCACGCCAGTCTCACACACAGGTCTGCCACGTATAACCAACTTCTCAAATGAGTGTCCTTCAAGGGTAGCAATCCGCCCGAAGCCCACCGCTATTTCTTGCGGAGAAATACTAACTGGCAGCCAGTGGAGGCGCGCCTGCACAGTCTGTTCGTGCAGATCATGGAACTCCACTGGATGCCCATTCAAACTGAGATTCGCCTTAAGCAGTCTCTGCTTCGCTGCACCAGTTCGCAGTGCAATCTCAAATGTGTGTGTTCCCCTGAGAGTGTTAACGTGCGTGATTTCTCCCTCACCGACAATATGCTCCACAGCATAGTACACTTGAGGAGTAGGATACGGCCATCCTCTTGGGTGGCAAATCATAACAACTGAGCGGGGCATTTGGATGTTAGAGAGACCCCCTCCATACAGTTTCTTGAGCGCCTGAAGATTCCTCATCTTCTTGCACCGCCCTGCAGCATCATCTGGTGCCTCAGAGTCTACATCACTCTCACCCCAACTCGCATGACTCACTTCAGCAACGGCCTCACTAAACAACCTCGTTCCGGTGGCGACTACTGACGCTCTGCCTTTTCCTTTCTCTTGGTCAGGTGCCTGCTTGTCACCGCCATCTTGGTTGCCTCTGCTATCTTGATTTTCACGCCCAACCCTAACTCTAGTATCCACTCCTTGCGTCCGTACTCTCGCTTCCGAAATACCTCTCTTCACAGCCTCCCTCATCACTTGAGCGAAGGTTTCATCACTGACAAGCCCAAAGTTGACCTCACTGTCTGCCAACACTTTTGATTTTACTAAGTCGCGCAAGAGTACCTCAACATCAACATCACCCTCCATGTTTTTTTTTTACCTCAAACGCCAACAATGGCACAGTCCACGCGACTAAAACTTTGTTGGCCGCTTTGGTACCACAA
Source organism: Lithobius niger (assembly GCA_023313725.1). Classification (NCBI taxonomy): domain Eukaryota; kingdom Metazoa; phylum Arthropoda; class Chilopoda; order Lithobiomorpha; family Lithobiidae; genus Lithobius; species Lithobius niger. The sequence goes on from JAHWFP010163067.1 coordinate 28,352, forward strand.
CAATACCCAAAAACGAACCCAAAAACGGTGCGGCAAGTGGTAAGTGGCGCCATCTCTTCGTAGACTTTGGAAAAAGTGTTATAACCCAAACTTGTAGTCCAAGGCCGTCAATAAACGGTGACAGGGCAGATTTGGTAAGTGGCACCATCTGTTCGAAGACGTTGGAAAAGTGTCCCAACCTGAATTTGAAGGTGAAACCCCTCAACAGATGGCACTACAGGGTAAGGTACTTGATTGTACGACGGAATGGCGTGGCCGGTGACTTGGCCGCCTGCTCCGTATTATATATGTAGATAGGGACTAGCTGGCATCGCCCGGGGTTTTGTTTCACGGTGGTCGTCAGGTGCTTGGTTTGACAGGTAATTTCCTTTTTTTCGATTCGTGGGTTTGTTTTGCCCGTCATTGTTTCCAAGTTTTTGCTTGGTGTTGCGTGGATGTTCATTGAGATGGATAATTTGTCACCGGTAATGCTCCCCTCTTCCCCATCCTCCAACCTGTCCTTGTACTACCCTTCCAATTTTGCTACACATTGTTGAATTTGGATGAGTTGTTGGATTAAATACTGTCCCTCCACCTTTCCTCCTCCTCCCCTCCCTACCTTTTCCTTACCTACCCGCTTGTCTCTTGAGCGAGCCAAACGTCTCGTTGCTCTGACACTTAACAGTACTTTTTTTCAGCCCTTAGCTTGCAGTGTACAATGACTTTGCTCGACTTAATCATTGTTAATGTCGACTGCATCTCTTTTACTTCGGCTCTCACTTTTTGGCTTAGGACAATACACAACAGTGACTTGATCGACACAGTCAAATGTTTGCTCTTCTTTCACCTTTAGCTCTAAAACTTTGCCTAATAGTGTAAGATCAGAGTAAGCCAACGTTGAGTTAAAAAAATGAAGAAAAAACTTGTGTGAAAATGAAGAGCTAACACAAGCACGTTCTAAATCACCAACAGCTCAGCTCTGTCACCGTAGTTCATCAACGTTGTTCTTAAACACAAGATTAATTATCTGATCCCGCAATGTGACGTAACTCACGAAAGACCGGACTCGTCAGCTTTTCGAGGCAGTTAATTCACTGAATCCAACCGAATAAAGATGGCAGACCTGTAGTTTCCCTTCATTAGGATTATTTATGCGAACAAAATTATTAAAAATGATGTAGACTGTCTTTACACATAAATCTCCACTAAGAAGGCAACAAGTCCAGTTAAAAGTTCAGTTAAAGGAAGGCAAGAAGATGTGTCACTCGGCTATAGGACTATAAGACTTAAGGCTGCATAACAACACCCTTAACAACATAACCATAATGAGGAACACAAATGCTCATATACATGCTGAAGTATCGCTTCCATTCCTTAAAACTGAAGCGTGACTTCACTTTTGATAGTGGTGACATTATCGGGTCGGATTGGCTGTTGATCTTTCTAACTAGGAATGTGTAGAAAAGATTACCACTTCGTCAACTCTTACATATTTGTTCTTGTTTGTCTCTACCTTCATTTACGTTTGTATGAGATGTTCTCTTTGTTTTACATCGGCATGCAACTCGTTTTTGTACCATTGCCATGACAGTTCTGTACACGATAGTGTGTTTTGCTTAGTATACCCTCCTCCCTCACGTAGTACAACTGCTTTCATACAAAGTGGTCTGCTCTATTATTGGTGTCTGTGTATTCTCTTACACCCATCGTATATCTGTAATGTTCACTACTCATTGTGGCCTATCTGTCCCTTCTTAACCATATTGTGTAAAGGTTGGTTTCTACCTCTATTTTTTTTCTCCTCTCTACGTTTTTGAAGGGCTGAGGACGTGCATCTTTTTTCCTCATAAGTGCCATTTATGTGCCATTGGGGTTAATAATGTCACTCACTATTCTACTGGACCGTCCAACCGGGACTGTCTGACGGTTTGACCTTGTCCTTTGGCCATACTGAAGACCCATTATGACCTCCTGCCATTTTATCAAGGACTTACGTTGTGTAAAATACCCTTTTTTTTACCTTTTTATGTTTAGGCGACGTGGTGCTTATTCCTGTGAAGTCCCTCAAAAAACAGCAACAAGTGTTTATGGACCATAGCAGTGGTCATTTGGTGCACGTTCTACGCAGAACTTCAGTGTTAGTCCCACAAACAAGTCACTTATCGGAATATACGGCCTCAACAGAGAGATGAACAGTTGTAGAGAATGCTTCTCGGTTTCGACGAGTTTTCCAAGGTCTTAAGAGGCCTGTGGGAATTAAAGTCCACCCTCGGCTACCAAGCTCTTCTCACGTGATAGCAGGACCCATTGACCGCCCCGTGGAACTGACCGTGCGTTGCTCAACACCCCAAATGACCTAAGAATACAATTGGAAATGAAAGTACGTATGACGGATGACTAAAGAAACCATGACTGACAATAGGGCCTGTCCATCCCTCTAACCGGGTACCCCAGACCCAGAGCTCTTAAGATGCAAGCCACCCTATAAGGGATACTTTGTTTGTCTGGACCTGAGCACTATCGAATATGTCGTGCCCAGTTCCTATGCCAATAGGTCGAAAAGCGGTGGGTGGACACGATGGTTAAGGGACGGTCACTTGACGCTCTTACAGCAACCCTAGCTGAGGTGGACCAATGGAACAAGATGAACAATGATTGTAAGGTTATGCTCATGCAGACGACCCGCCCCCCCCCCCCCCCGAACTCTACGTCGAGTTCCAGACTACTGTCCACACACGGAAAATTGAGAACGTTTGGCAGAGTGGGCGAATTCACCAGGTCCATAAACTCGGATAACTTATGCACATTACTCTGCACTTCTGTGAATACATTGCTTCATATGACCGAAAAGCTCGGAGCATATTGGATGAGATAGCTCAGACTGAATATTTGCTCACAGAGGCGCAAGCATATACCTGGGTTTTGAGAGGGATCCAATGTCCTATACTCCTCATGGTCCAAGAGGCACTTTCACGGAGTGGAAAAGCACTTACTTTTGTGACCTCATACAGCAGGAACTAACGGACAGCATTATACTCTCAACACTGGAAGGCCTGTTTTTTGCCCAGCCAAATTTTTTTCCCCACTGTTAATCACTTTGATGACTCCTTCGTGGGACATAACCAAACCGACGCCTGGTCAAACCCTCAACCACGCTGATCACGTTCCAATCAAAGACCCAAAAGCGTCATTGCCTATGAAGCAAGAGGACAACCTCTCGAACCTTCAAGTGAAACCTGGCAACCGACAGCATCGAACTGATTAATACCAGCGACGTAGCCGAAGTATTGCGTGTACTGCAAAAGTCAAGAACATAATTTCCGCGACTCTTCTTGTTTTGTGAGGCCTTGCCACGAGAGGCACGTTGTTTAACTTGCATCAATTTTGGACACATGTCTAATTCGTGGCTTTCAGATGTCCCATGCCCTCTGAAACCGACCAACGACAAGCTGTGCATTTGAATCTAGATGATGACCCGCCGCAACGAGCCCCTTGTGCTCAGACACCCGAAGACCAACAATAGGCAGCTATCTAGCAACAATGAACAAGTACCTTTCCTCTGTCAAAGACACAGGACAGGGCGTATGGTTTGGTAGCCACGCTGAAAAACACCAATAAAGTTAACGTCGTCTGATCAAGTGCTGAACCTACTCGAGCATTTGTTCGTTAGAGTTAAGGGTGTCCGATCACCAACCAGGGTAAATGGAAACTGTTATAACTTTTTACACAATTCAGGCGTATCCCTTGTTCTCGTCAAAAATTGTAATAAACCTATAGATCGGACCAAATGCCCTTGAGTGGAAATAGCGCTGACCTCTGGTGGAGACTGCACTTTTGGTGTATTGGTGGCAGATCGTAAAGTCACCGGTTGTGATCAAAACGTAAACTGCTCCGACAGGCCAGTTGTACTGCTCGTGTGCTTGGTAACGTGGTAGAGATGCCCATGGCAAGTAAAAATCACCCATCAGGATCTAGACAGCTAAACGACTGGTTGAATTCCAGCCTTCATCCACAAAACGTTTTTATATCTGAGCGTCGTCGGCCAAGTAGGTTAATTACGTTCGGCGAGCGATCACGTCACCTATTTAATATTAAGTTGTTCATTGACGAAACTTATGATTTAGATGGTGTGTCTGTGGGCAGGGAATTGCGAACAACTTAAACGAGGTGTCACCGACATTGTCTTTGGTCATCCTGATACGGGTGACCTTTCATGTGAAACTGCCCCAACATTAATGTGTGTAACTCCCTTTCGTGTGTGTAAATAATACTGTATTGGAAAACGTTGTGGAGACATATAAATCCTAAAATGCCCCTTAGCCTCTACACCAAGTTGTTATAGCTGTGTTTGATAGAGGGGTGGTTGATAGAATGCTTCAAAACTTAAATAAGAGATGAGGATTATGGGTCGACTCCATAAAGTAGGCATTCAATACGCAAAACAAGCAAACTATATGTCTGTCCTCTCTTGGGGGCCATCATCAGGCATGTTAAACATACTGTAACAAACAAAAACGTATGTATAAATAAATTCATCCCAATCTCCAGAAAACCATCAAAGTCAGTATTACAAGGCGTTTAAAAAAACAAAAAAAAAACCGCTTACCAGAGTAAAAGAGAGAGAAGCCAAAAACCAACCAACTAACACCAGCTATTTTACTGGAAATACCTCGGGGTGGGAGAGGATCAAGAATTAAAAAATTAAAAAATCACCAGACTTTGATGGTTTTCTGGAGGTTGGGAGGTATTTGTATATATATATATATATATATATATATATATATATATATGTTTTTGTTTGTTAAAGTGTGTTTTTATGCCTGATGATGGCCCCCAAGAGAGGGCAGAAATACAGCGTGCTTGTCTTGTGTATTGAATGCCTACTTTATGGAGTCAATCCATAATCCCACCTCTTATGTGTTTGATAACCCGTTCCTTTTTAGTGTTTGTTATGTATCCAGATTGACAAGAGCATCATAGTACTACTCGCCACCAGGTACCGGCAGTGACTTCGGTACCGGCAGTGACTTCGGTACTTCCCCCAGAGGCTGTAGTTCCAGAGGTACCTCAATTAGAGGAGGTTTTAAAATGACAATACGCATAATCCCCCCTTTACGGCGGGTTACCTTGTGCTAGTTAATATTCCCTTTTCTATAGGTACCCATAACACACCTATACTAGGGCATGAAAGGATCCCATTGTACCTTGCCAATGTGCAGGTGTGACCTGTTTTAGGTATGAATGGGATTCTTGAAAAAAAACAGAATTAGCAACCACGAAGAATATCCTGGCCAGGTCACCCTTGCAGAGGTTTCATACGAGGTCGCCTAGCACACTCTTACCAGAGCTTGATGCGACGTTCCTTTTTTCTTGAGTGGCATTGTTGTCACTGTGTGGATCTTCGGTCCCATCTCCCTGATTCCTAGATCGCTTTCTGGACTGCAGCTTAGAAAAAATGGGTGTACGGGAGGTATTCGATAGACTCCCAATGCAAGGGTTATGAACTCAAAATCAGTACGCCAAAAAGTATGACAAGGCAGGGAGGTTACAGAAGTTTAAGGCACAGTTTGTCGCCTGTGGCAACTCTGCCAGTCCAGGGCTAGAATATGGAGATCTTTCCTCCTCCGTTATAAGGAGCACAGCGGCAATACCTGTTTGCCATAACCAGTTCTCAATGCTATAGTTTCCGCACCGCCAATAACAAAACCGCAAACCTTCACCGCTTGGTCGACCACCTGATCTATTTGTGGCCACCGATTGGATTCCTCCCAGCACTCCTCGACCCCCTAAGATCTGATGCTTTATGGATTAAAACAGGCCTGGCGAACCTGGTTTGTTTGTGTGAAGGATATCATGATGCATTGCCACTTCGTCCAAAGCCAGTGGGACCCCTGTCTCTTTTATAGAGTGACTGAAGAGGATGTGCTTCTCACGGCCATATACGTCAATGACATGTTTTTCTGTGCACCTGACCACATGATCGACAGTGCCTTCGTCAAGATTGGCAAGCAGTTGACGATTGTACTGACTACGAATACCTTATATCTGGAACTCTTGATAGAAAGTACACCTACTGGTCGCTGCTGTGTCCCAATGTGCCCATATACGAAAAATCCTACACCGAGTTCTAAATGGAGGATTGGAAACTGGTGTTGGCCACATCCCTTGTTTCCATCAACCTTGGTCACTGTGACGACTTCACAACTTGTGAACGGGCCTTGTACCTGGTTTCTGGTACATGAGCATACATCAGCCACGCTGTTTGTAACCTTTCATATTATAAGAAGGGCCCAAAGGAGATGCACTGGACAGCAGCTAAGCGGATGGTCTGGTATTTAAAATATATCCTAGATGTCAAGCTATCTATCCCTGGGAGTTAGTTTGAAGCCAGAAGCTTATTACGATGCAACACGGTCCATCACTAAAGATAGTAATGGAGTAAAAACCACTGTAACAGATTACATGAAGGCAAACCAAGCAGTGCTACATAAAAAGACGAAAAACGTTTCGAAAATAAATTTTCGTCAACAGGTTAGCAATAAAATCAAAGCATGGCAAAAACCACTAAGTCATCCGTTGTTTAAAGCATAAATACAGTAATTAAAACATACAGTAATTACGGTATTTATGCTTTTAACATAGGATGAGTTAGTGGATTTTGCCATACTTTAATTTTATTGCTAACCTGACGACGAAAATTGTAAATTTTCGAAACGTTGATTGTCTTTTTATGTAGCACTGCTTGGTTTGCCTTCATGTAACCAAAGATAGTGTTAGTTTCTCGGCTCACCTCATCAAATCGTTGGGTGGTGCCACCGTATGAAAGACCAACAGGCAGAAAATGACTACCTTGACCAGCTATGCGGTTGAATTTTCAGCCATGACGGAATGTGGAAAGACTCTTGTCTGGATACAGGGCCTCCCCACAGAATTATCCTTTGATGAACTCGCCCGTGGACTTTACTCGTCATTTAACGACGGCCAGGCCGCAACTAATCTCCTGCAAAGTCTGCCAGAATGTACCCGGTCCAGACACTATGTCAGGAAGATTTGGTTTCTCCAAAACCTTATAGAGCATCAGTTCCTTGTATTACACTTCAAGTCGGGTAATCTGGTGGCTGACCTTTTGTCATCACCCCTTTTGGGAGACTGCCTGGAATGTTCTACTTAACACTCAACCTCCAAGACTCCTGAAAAGATCTGGCTGACTGTGCGGCCTTCCCCCCGAATTCAGTGGATTACCCTCACGAGGAAACTTCTCATGTTACCCAGGCTACCATCTGTGGCCGGCTTTTAGTCCTTCGTCTCCTAAACTTGTTCCTCTTAACAGAACTACATCTTATAATATTTACTCACCTACTAAACCATACTTTTCTATACTAGTGTTGAATCACCACTAGCTAATCTTTTATAATTTCCAATATTAACTTAAAAGGACATTCTTCCCAGCGCCATTTTTCTCAATCCTGAGCATCAAGTACGGCCCCAAAGGTCTATTTACTTAATTTTAGTCAATCCCTTGGTAAAATTCCGTTTTAAAATGTTGCATCTAGGAGATTTTCTTTTGAATAATTGTAAACCATAGTTACTGCGTTCTGCACGTATATGATCCCTTGCGCGCTTACAATAACCTTGAAGATTCATCTCTGTGTGTGCATGTGCTAATTTGCTAATAATTACCACGAGACTAATGCAGTAAAAATTAAAATTAATTATTCCAATAGATCGCCGAAGCAAAATTACAAGACACTAGCCTAAAAAATTATAAATTGTTAGTTAAAATACGAGAATCATTCCGTTTTGTGACGACACAATTAATGCGTTCATGCTGGTTCGTCTATTAGGTGCAATGCCAACTGAAACAGTAGCTGCGTTCTTCGCTGCGAGGAACGCAGCTACTATCTTAGTTGACCTTGGCAATGGTATATGCGATGGGATGGCGATCAGCGAGTGGCTGTTATAAGGCAGGCGAAAGGTTATAAGGCAGACCGGATGTACCTTTGATACATAATAAAAAGAGTTTATAATTAAACTATTTGTTAAGTTTAGGTAGTGACACATGCTCCTTACTGAACCCCAACTACATGTTGACCCGGAGGGTGAGTGGGGGAGAGATTGGCTTGTTTCCCACAATTGTCCTCGTTTGTCCCCACCTTCGTTTACTTCTGCACAGTATGTTCTCCTTTTCGCATCGGTATGCAACTTGTTTTCTGTACCATTGTCATGCCACTGCTGTACGAAAAAATCCGTTTTGCTCAATATTGTTGTCTGTCCGCTTTCGTCATGTAGTACAACTAGTTTGAGACAAAGTAATCAAATCTGTAGTTGGCATATGTCTATTTCTTCCACCCATTGTCTGTATTGTTCACAATCCATTGTATCCATCCCGTTTCACTGTGTGTAACAATGCTGGTCTCGACCTTTTGTTTTTTTTTCTCCTTTCTACCTCTATAAAGGGCTTTTTTTGTTTTCCGCCCTTTTGGGCTAACATCGTCTCAGTTCTGTTGGATTGTCCGATCCTGTGCTGATCGTTTCCCCTTCTCTTTTGGCCATATCGAGGGCCTGTGATGACGTCCTATCATTTTATCAAGGACTCACGTTACGTAAGAATGCCCTTTTATTACCTTTTTTCATGTTTAGGCGACGTGGTTCTTATTTCTATGATGTTCCTAAAAAACAATGAGCCGCATCGAGACCAGTGCAGCCCCTCTCTAGGATTGTTGACCATAGAAGTAGTCACTGTGTGGTCATTTGATGCAAGTTCTGTGAAGAACTTCAGTGTTATTCTGACGAACAGGTCACTAATCCGAATATACGCGGCCTCAACAAAGAGAGAAGAGTGGTTGTAGTGAACGCATCTCGGTTTCCACAGGTTCTTAAAGGTCTTAGAGGCCTTTGGGAATCGAAATCCACGCTTAGCTATCCTACTCTTCTGAACTGGCGATTGTAGGGTGGTA
>JAHWFP010163067.1:37297-48302 GCA_023313725.1 Lithobius niger
CGAAACTATCCTGAAACCATGAAGCCTAAGAAACATGAAACCTGGAGAAACATGAAACCTGGTCGAAGCATGAAACCTGGAGTCTGAAGCCATGAAGCGATTCGGACTCGGGAGGCTTTAGGGTTTTTATTGTTCTTGTGCGATGCACAACTCCAATCCCCATCCTCCCTACTATTGTGCACACCTTGAGTTTCTACCTTCGTGATGCTTTCACTTAAAGATTTTAAAAACGCTTCAGCTTCTTGTGGGGAAGGGGGGGGGCAGCTCATCGGCCAGCTCGTTCCCGAAAATTTCAGAATGCCCTGGTACCCACAAAATAGAAACAGAGACACCTCTCTAAACAGCGCAGAAAAGCTTCCATCCAATTTCCCAAACAAAAGGATGAGACACCTCTAAAGAATGAAAGCTTCGTTTCAGAAACCCGATGCCAGCAGCAGAGTCCGGCAAGATGCAGAACCGTGGCAACTCCAAGTCAATACCAACATCAAGAGCCACTGAAACAGCCACGAGCTCTCCCAAGAAAACCGAAGGGAGACCAGACAGAAAGTAGTCAAACTCCAGATGGAATTCTGGAACAGCGACCCCAACAACCCCTTCATACCGATTGAGATGAAATGAAGCATCACAGTACAACTGAACAGAGTCCTGCCGAGTCCTGCAGAGTCCTGCAGATTACGTACCTCAGCCTACATAGACACAGTGCTCAGAGCCGTCCCACACCAGGCCCACGGACAGGGGGGTCATGATATATATAACAGGGGTCGGGAACGCTTGGAGCCCGTTGTCATGGAGCAGGGTAGCACCCTGCCCAGGAGCCCCAAGCAGATCACGTGCACCCTGACCCAACGAAGTGTAGTCCAGGAGCAAACGTGCCAGAGGATCCTGAGGACCCCTAGCAACAGCTCTCAGGCACAGGTTCAAGAGAAGTTCCTGAGCTCGCAAATCAACTGGTAACTCCCCGTCTCAACATGGAGTGCCAAAACAGGAGTAGATGACAGACAGCCCGAGACTGTACGTAAGCAGTCGTTTAACGCCACCTGAATCCCCGCAAGGCCCGCTTGGAATAAGCAAGAATGGGGAGATGAAAATCAGCGCAGGCTCTAATACAAGCCCTAAAAAAGGTACAGACAATAGCATGTCTCGCTATTAACTTATTTGTGGCAAAGGACCTTAAAGCCTGCAGCCGTGACACAACCACCTCCCTGACAAAGGTGACATCAGCCGCCCACGCTAGTTCTGGATCTAACCAAAAACCCAAGTATCGAACCTTTGACTTAGAATGGACTGCCATACCATCAACAGTAATAACACCATCCAAGCGTGGGCCCCTATGGAAGATCATCAACTCTGTCTTTGCTGCAGAGAGAGCCCCTTTCAATAGCAACTCGTTCGTTTTGTGACGATGGTATTGACAATGCTACCAACTTCGCGTTTTTACGACTGGCTGATCTATTGGCTGGTGGAACTTTGTTCTTCCCCCACCTCAGCCAATAATGGACCAACCAGTCATAAAAACCTTTTTTTTTGGGGGGGGGGAAGGAAACTTTGTTCCTCCCCCACCAAAAAAAAATCATAAAAACAATAAGCCAATAAACCAGTCCAGTGGCGTGTACACCATCGAGTCAGACTGGCAGTTGCCAGGGGCCCACGTGCGCTGAGGGCCCCAGTCCACCCATCAATGCAAGCAAACTTTAAAGCAAAGTTTTAAAACTACTGCTGGTTATATTGGGCCCAAAGTTAAGCATTTTGCATAATTTTAAATGTGGATTTTCAAAGAATTTCTCAACCTCTTGGGGGTATCACCCCAGACCCCGCCCTTTTGGGCAGCAGTGTAATTAATGTCCCCCCCCCCCCCCGTACACGGGCCAGATGTAATACTGTGCCAGGGACCCACCCATTCTGTACATGCCACTGAACCAGTCAGCCGTATATTTTTTTGTGAATGGGGGGGGGGTGGAATTCGTTACCCCCAAAAAATGGAAAGGAGATGCTCATCACGTTTCCTCTCTCCCCCGCCGTGGGCACTACTGCTAGAAGTTTATCCCCCATCTCTCCCTTGGAAAGTAAGCTTCGGCTCTCCCAACGCTTTACGCCTGTCAAGCGTCCCCTCTAGGCACGCGACTGGTTATCAAGAACTGGTTATCAAGTTCGTTACGATAAGGTATCGTACGGAAAAATACAAATATAATTCTTCAACTCCTATAATCGTGAAGTAAACCCTCACTAACAGACTTTATGAATCGTCTGTCCTTATCCTAGCCGTGCTGTTTGCTCTAAACAACATTCATTCGACCTTGGATGCCGCAATAACAGCGAGACAACGAATTTTCGGTTTACCGGAAGAATAGTGACTCCTCTCCGATTAGCTTCTCGTTGGGCTAGAATGATGTAAAATGATCAGCTGAACAACATTTCCCCATTAACATTTTTGGGGCAAAGGCTTAGTTTGGCCGTCAGAAATTAATGAAAGCCGCACTCTAGCACTGACGGACGTACAAGAGTTCCATGTTCCCAGCTGATATCTTTTTTCCCCGTAAACAGTTCAGATAAGTGGGTTGTTATTGTCAGTTTAGTTTGCTTTTGTTGTTATTGTCGTTAGGTTAGGTTATAGGTACCGGCTTCTGTTTGGCGTTTCACTTGTAATGAACTGGTTGGGGTTTGGCTTTTCACTTGACGGACTTTGGCCCAGTTGATGCTTTCCTGCGCGGCGCCGTGTGCCTCGAGCCAGCCTGCCGGCAACAAGATGGCGTCACAACCTACCTCCCGTAGTGCTAACTTTGGACCTAAATCACGGCCAAACGGTGCGTTTGCCCCAAAAATGGAAGAGGAAAACATTATTCAGCAGATAATTCTTAGTCCATTTAAAAAAAAAAAATCGGACGGGAGTCCGTATTCTTCCGATGTTCCTAATTTTCTTTAAATACACATCGATATCTAGCACAGCACAATAACAAACACGCATAAAACAAGCCGTAGCCTACCATGGTTTACGCCCATTCACGAACAGAGAACTTTGGTCGCGTAGGCTGTCGTTTATCGTCTCTAAAGAGCAATGATCTAAAACGAAACTGAAACCACTCCCGATCACGTCACATGACGACGCGCTAGATGCGAGCTTTAAACTCGATTCCTTTCGTTTCCGTTTGGAATCCTGGTACAAGTTGTTTGTACTGTATTATAGGATTCGTGCCAGAAGTGTGCGAAGTTTTGTTACGCTGCGCAGCTGCTGGCCATCTGCCACGGTGCGCGCCGCTGCCGCCGCCGTTGTATAATCCAGTTTTTTTAACAACTGCAGTAAAAAGTGCAGTTACACAATTTAAAATTGAAACAATAGTTCGCAATATAAAAAAAAAATTGAACCCTAACAAAACAACTTTATTTTTATTAAAAGGAATGGGCCAAATGTACCTTTTTTTCTTAAAACAGTAGTATTTGCGTCGTCAAAACAAAACTTGCTAATGTTTTTTAACAGGAGCCAATAAAACGAGCCCCACCAATAAAAATTTAATGCTAGTCGTTTTATTATAATCGCATTTCCCGTCGGAAAAACTACACAGTGAGATAGCTTAGCGACAAAATTCGAGAGAATTAGGACTTGGCAGACAAAAGCATGAATTTTTTTGTGTGTGGTTTTTTGTGTAGTATATGGGCAATAAGAAAATGGGCTGCTCCAAGCAATCTGAACATACATTTGGCTGGAGTAGGCCTTATAGTATACCAAAATAAATAAATAATAAAAACAAATACATACAGGGATGCACTTTTCACGACCATTAAAAAAACCCATCAATACAACATGCTGAAACTTAATAATGTAATTTTACACATCATTTATGACAAATAACGTTCTCTGAGAAAATGTCGAAAATCCAACAGGAAGTGAATATACAACTCATTTCCGGTAAATGCTCTTTATCACGTAACTCCTAAACCGTTTAACCGACAGGTCTAAAATTTTGAAGGCATATTCTAGAGACCATTTACGTTATTTAATATTTACTGATAATTTGTTGTCTCTACCAGAAGTGATGGTAAATGTCAGTTCCGGTATTTCAAACGGGTTAGTGGGGAGGTTCCAAATTTTGCACATACCTTTCTTGCATGTATAATAAATAATGTTCGATAAGAAAGTAGAACTACCGGATGTGAATATACATGTCACTTCCGATAATCAGTCTAGGATATAGCTCCCTTAAAGGCCGGTTGCCACCAAATAAGCATTGCAGCAACTAGGCTTATCGAGTTCTCTCTCGTAGTAAGCAAAGGAATGCACAAAGCAAAAATTTTAAACGCTACAAACAAGTCACGTGACTCCTTAATTATTGAGTAAAAATTTGGTACGCCCTCGTGCACCTGGAAACAAGCTATAAAGCTTAACGATGTTAGTGTCACTGGATGGCGCCAGGGGAATTTCTTTGTATTTTTCCGTGGCGTCATCTAGTGACACTAATATCGTTAATCTGAATAGCTTGGTTCCAGATGCACGAGGCTGTACCAAATTTTTACTCAATGATTAAGGAGTTAAGTGACTTGTCTGTAACGTTTAAAAGTTTTACTTTGTGCATTCCTTGGCTTTCTGCGAGAGAGAACTCGATAGGCCTAAATGCTGCAATGCTAATTTGTGGCAACCGGCCCTTAATTTGCTGGTTCATTCAGGGGCTTAGCTTCTTTTCTGCAGCGTGGTGGAGCTTTCCAGTCACCAGCACTGTGCGCAAGGCTTCTATGAGTGAGAACATTTTTTTTTTTTTTTTTTTTGGAAACCTTTGACTTAACATCTCGCTCCGTTGATGTAAAGACGGAAGTAAAGAATAGTTTTGTCTTATATTGTACCATTCTCCTTTTAGTTTTCCGTACAGCCGACATGCTAGGAGGACTATAGCAAAACCTTTTCAGTGTTAGTCAAGTGGACTTAAAAAGCACGGCAAGTTAAAACATCGTTGCTTCCTTACAGCTAACAGGTTTTCTCGACGTTACTCAATGAAATAACATTTTATCGTCACATTTAACCACTACAGGAAAACACGCAACCATAAAAAAAAGGATTTCGTTAACGACGCACATTAGCTTCATTTAAAAAAAAAACTCACGACACGGTGTTGCATAAATGAATAGGCATACTCTCGAACCCAATTCTCAGCTAGCTGCTACTTACGAAATTAAAATGGCACGTAAAAATTAGGCCTAAAAATTGATAATTATTTAACACATTTTCAACAGGCAATTGTGATGGTTACTAGGACTAGAAGATCACTGGTGTAGTTCGTTGAAAAAGAGGCAGAAGTGTCAGAAGACTGGTTGCGACTAGGTAGTGGTTGCAGCTTGCTTCATAGCTGCAAGTCTTATTTATTAGCTACGTTGATTTCCAGGAATGAAGAAAACAATTACTACCTCTATCATTACCAAGAATTGGACACCTGGACCAAACAAGTCAATCTTCTCTGCAAAAGCCGTGAATAAGCTCTCCCTCGAACCAGTCATAAATCCCCCTTGCTAAAAGTAAAAAAAAAAGTTTTCAAAATACTGTGGTCCATACTGTTAGGTAATTGCAACCATTTCCTTAAATTCGTAAAGCTTGGAGTAGTACTCTCGTAAACCAAAATAGGTTTTTGAAAGAGCGCTTCATTATTTTTTTAATTCAGTTGTTAACATTGCATTGTAAAGCCATGCAATTTTCATTCAAATTACTAAAAATGGTGAAAAACACAGGGACTGTTCTTATAGGAATCTTTTCTGTTTTTTTTTTTGCTTAACTAAACTCAAAAGTAGGATGAATCTTTATTTTTTCTATTTTACTGTTGAGCAAATAGGTTTCCAAAAACAATTTTTAAGTTTCCTTCTTAATGTTTTTCTTGTGGGCTTTTGTCCAAGAGCCTTAGCCCTCTTAAAGCTGATAACACATTTTCAGCTCTTAATTTTTATTGACTCCGTAAGAATAGTGCTATACTACTAGAGTATTATTTCCACTTTACTTTCTTAAACATCAAACCACTAGAAATCAGAATTAAATACTGGTCGAGGTTTTTTCATCACACACTTCTGAATCAGCAATTTAGCACGTCAGTGCATCCTAAATATCGACTTTAATCAATGCAGTGTTTTCAAGTTGTTGATTACCTAAATGAAACGTAAGTAAGATATTGCGCAATAAAATAATTATTTTAACTTTCTTTTTTTATTATAAATAAACAGTTGTACAGTTGGTACCAACAAAACAAAGGGTTTTGTCGCAAATTTTATGAAATACAAATTAATACAAGTAACAAATGGCAAGTCATTCTTAGCTATTACGTGCAAATTAGGAAGACATCAGATTGTGGAAGAACTTTTAAGTCTGCCTCGTACACTGAAAAATTAAGCTGAACCCACTATCAGGTTGGTATTGACCATAACAAAAGTACGCTCAACCAAGAAATGACAGCAAGTAAGTCTATTAGCTAACTTGCTGACCCCGGAGTAATGTACGCCATTACAGAAGTGCATTGCATCAGCTGCAACGCAGCGTTAACTCCTCCACTGCCCCACTGCAGCACTCTTTGGCAGGTCATGCATTTCGATAGGCTGATTTCTTTTGGTTGTTGAGCACTGATGTTAAAACCCCTTGCTTAAAAATTATCACCCGATTTCACTTCTCTCAGCCCTCCGCAACAATGATTGTAACAATCCAAATCTAGCTAGCAATGTGTGACTGGATGGATGCGGGCTGAGAGCAAGGGCATGCTGGTAGAGGTGTAAAGCGGGAGGTTCCGATGGGGGATTTATGCTCCGAGGACCTGTCGGGGATCTACTGAATTTTTTTCATGATGTTCGATTTCTATGAAATGCCACAAGAGAGGGGCCTACGTTAACCATTCCCCGGGCATAAATGGCCCTCCCAATATGCCCCTGAATGCTGGGATGACTGCGGATTCACAGCCGTTCCGGAATGTACTTGCTCTCAGCTCGTATCCATCCGGTCATGCATCTGCTCAACGATGAAACGTCTCATTCCCTTGTATGGACCTACGTTATTATTACGGATTTTGTATGTACATACATCTGAGATAGCTAAAAAAGTGAAGGTAGCAGCCCACAGCATCCATTGTTGTTTATGTAATAATACTATCCCTGGAAATTCCAGGCAAAGATACATTATAGAAGACTGTCGTCAAGGGAAGCCGTTCAGTTCCAGCTCAAGCAAGTTTACATGTAAGTCCAAAGGTCAGCACCATTAGGTTAGCATACATGCCTTGGTTCACCTCTTGCCACCTGTTGGCCTAACGCAAAAAAAGTGCTATCCCGCACTGTGGAACCACAGCAACACAAAATGCCCTCCAGTAAAGCATGTACGACTGCTCTGCCTTCCCATCTCATTAACAGTTTTTTTTTTTTACTCTTTGTAATCTACGGAAATGAGAAAAAAATTGTGAATTTATTAAGATAAAAGTTATTATGAGAAGTAAATTAATATAAGTTGCCAAATTAATGCTGCAGCTACAACAGCTACCAGCATAATACCCAGAAGAGCTAGGTCAAAATTTGTGGAGGACCATTTTTAAAACAGCCTCTTTGTTGTTAAAACATAAAATATAAACTTCCACAACATCCTAAAAACAATTACACTGGAGGTTGTCAAGGCGATACATGAAATGAAATGCGTTCTTTTTGGCAATTGGACCAATGTCCTTTCTCTACCTTCAAGATTAATTATACGTACATGTATCAGAATATTTATTTACCATACCAGTATTACAATTGTGCTAGGTACTGATTCCAAGCCATTTTCTTGCGTTCGGCAGGAATTTCTACCTTGAGAATTTTGCATCTTGTTTCATCCTTAACACACCATTCAGTAAAGGGCTTTTTGCTGTGTGGAGCCCATGGTGGGTGACGTGCTTGGCATGAATCGTGATTCATTCTCCAAAGTCCCAACATATCACTGCTGTCATACAACCTCTTGATGTTACCAAGATACACGTTGCAGTATAACACAGCTCCAGGATTCGCATGACCGTTCGATCTCAGGTTAACGATATTCTGTTGATCGTGATCATCTGAGAAAAAGTAGATCCCTCGTCCTAAGCGCCCCGTGCTACTTGGCTTCAAGCCATCTTTTGCAATGCCTGGGAGGTTGGATTTTGGAGTTGCGTGCATGACCAGAAATCCTTCGGGGCATGCGCTGGATTTGTGGTCAGAATTTTTTTTCCGACATATTTTGCAGTAATGGCTTGAGTGATTTTCTTTACATCCTTCGACTCGGCACCTTACAGCTGGATTACCCTGTAAAACAAAATTACATAATGAGATATTATGCTATACGAAATTAAGTAAAATCAGCACTGGAAGAGTTTTTGATAAAAATATAGCCTATAAAAGTGCACATGTAAAACAATGAAACGTGACGTTTCGGGGATATTTGCACCCCGTTATCAAGTGTGGATATCCGCTCAAAGGCTTCGTACACAAATAAAACAAAACAAAAATCATGTTATGGCAGACACCTCTAAAAAATATAAATTTAAAAATGTTTAAATGTTTAAATTTAAATCCAACCTGGCTTCTTACCTTCACTCTCAGGGAAGAGGTCGTCTTGCTGGTCTCCCTACTGTATTTCCTGTTTCGGCCAGCAATACATAGGTTCTTGGTTTTTAAACATTTTTTTAATTTATATGTTTTAGAAGTGTTGTGCCATAACATGATTTTGTGTTGTTTTATCTGTGCACGAAGCCTTTGAGCGGATATCCACACTTGATAACGGGGTGTAAATATCCCCGAAACGTCGTGTTTCATTGTTTTACATGTGCATTTTATAGGCTATATTTTTATCAAAAAATGCTATACGAAACACTGATAACATAAATACCATAAATAACTCACGCGCAACTTCATATGACTTTCATACCAGTTGTAAGTCATGTAACATGACCTACGTCATACGTGGGATTTGTTCCGGTGTCCACTTGCAGCGTTTTACACGAGGTGACGCAACAAGGAAGACTGACCTCAAGTCTCGCCTCATCTCGGTTTTCTTCAGGGTGATCTAGTCTCATCTCTTCTTGAACACATAAGATTATGCCTGGTCTCAGTATCGTTGCGATGAGACGAGACTAGTCTCTGCAGTTGTTACAGTAGGGAGTGTTAAGGGTAAAATTTAGCTGAATTGCTCCCTTTGTGGTAGAACCTGCAAATTGGTAGCGTACTAGATTTGACCACATGTTGCAGATTTTGCTATAGAACTACTTTGGTGGCCAGCCATGTTGGCCGCCATCTTGGAAAATGGCACCAAAAAAGTTTTTATTTGTTGCTTATCACTGTTAAACCGTTCATCTGAATGAAAACGAACCGGTCAGTGCTAAGTTTAGAATAAAATTTCCTTCAAAAAACGCCCTACAGCACATTTTGTGCAGAAATTAGCCTTTCTGGTCCACATTCATCATTTAATTCAAACTTCATCAGTTCCGTTTGACGGTGCACATGCGCATTGTAATTGCTGAATATAAATCAGCAGTGGCAGTTCTAATTAAGTTAAACCAAAAAATCTGGCCTAGATGAAGGATGGAGATGTACATTTTCGAGTAATAAAAACTATGCTATGCCAAGTATTATAATTACGACCTAAGCTACATCTGTTTGTATATGCTGTATGGCACCTTTGGCACCTTGCTTTCTGCGTCTATTCATCACAAGTCATGTCTTTAAACTGCTACACTGGCAATAAGATAAATAGATTTAATTGGGCTTACATGAACGGGAGCTGTATATTTTCCAACAGGGGTAATAAACACGATTTATCATTATTAGAAGCTAAGTTACCACTGTTTCTCTATGCTGTGACACGCATCGTTCTTTCTGCGCTTATTCACCACAAGTTACATCTTTAAACTGCTGTAGAGGCAGCTCTAAGAAAGGCAAATGTCTGCAATTAGGCCTAGATGAAAGCTTGTGATGCATGATTTCCAACAAAATTAATAAAAACTATTCATATTTAAGGAGCTATGATACAGCTGTTTCTCTATGCTGCAGTACCACGCTTTCAGCTTCTATTCACTGCAAGTTACATCATATAACGGCAGTAGGGGCAGTTCTAATTAAGATAAACGAGCGCCCTTGTTGGAAAATGTACATCACTTTTCATCTAGGCCTAATTAAATCCATCTATCCCAATTATAACTGTCACTTCAGGAGTTTAAAGACGTAATGTGTGGCGAATAAACATAGAAAGCATAGTGCAACAGCAAAGAAAAACAGCGTTACCTTAAAGTTACATATTCATGTGGCATAGTAAATTGAATTGTATTATTGCTTTTCTGTGTGGTTATTCATAATAACCATTACGAAAAGAAACAACACAAAGACATAATTAGCTCCGAATTATGATTAATCTTATTAATCTTTTTATTACTCTTTTTGGAAAATACATCCCTCCACTTTCAGCCTAGCTAAATCAAATCCATTTATCCATATTAGAACTGCCACTGCAGCAGTTTAAAGAAATCACTAGTGGTGAACAGACACAGAAAGCATGGTGCTACAGCATAGAGAAACAACAGTAGCTTAGCTCCTAATTACGATAAATAATTTTATCGGCTGTGACGTCACGCTAACTCAACGCCATGCTAAATTTCCGTTGGTTAAATCCCGTTAACCAACACCGGAAGTGTGCGTCATCGCAAAAAGTGTGGGTTATCAAGTTACCTCACACTTTTGCCGATAACCAACACTTTTGCCAATAACCCACACTTTTGACACTTCCGGATCACGCGACCGGGAACACACACCAACGACCAAATTACATCGTGAAAAGAAAAACGTACGCAATAAAAACGCACAAAACTTAATTACTTAAAAGGAATGAAATCTCATCCCTGAAAACTCTTATACGTCTGGCCAATATCTAAGCCATTCACGCTGCGTTAACTCCCCCCTCCCCCTCCCTCCGCAAACTAAAATGCAATGACCTTCATTCATATCGCTACCCTATTACCTAGTTTTTAAACAATTCTCAAATTACAAACGCTCAAAATGAATT
>JAHWFP010163068.1:0-25186 GCA_023313725.1 Lithobius niger
TTGTAGCTTTTAAAAGTTTTGCTTTGTGCATTCCTTTGCTTCCTGCGAGAGAGAACTCGATAGGCCTAGATGCTGCAATTCTAATTTGGTGGCAACCGGCCTTTAAGTATTCTGAAAATACCAGTGAACTTCTTAAGCAAAAGTAGTAGTAACAACAACTAAAATATTGTTGGGCAACTAAGTTTTGCTTTGTGCTCAAATTAAGTAAAAAAATTAAATCGAATTATTAAAAAAAAATTCAAGTTGACAAATTCCGACACCAGGGAGGCCTTAGTAATCCCGTATAAATATTTGATTCAGCTCATAACTGGCACTTCGTTTAGTGCTAGCCACAAGCATATGTAGAACTACACTTTAATTTTAAATGAATTTTTTTACGGTGCTGACTGTTTTTAACACATCCTAGCAAGTTCTGCCTTGCAAAGATGGACATTTTACTTGCAACTTGTCTCATGGATGTCTTGTGTTGTTTGTAATTGTTTTTATTGCTATTCTCGATAATGTCTCTGAGACGAGCCGAAATGTCGATTGATGTATGTTTGTGCACTTTCTTTTACTTTACTTTCTAACATTCTAAAAGTGTTTTTTAAGTTGAGTTAACTCTCCTTAATTTGCTGTCTTCTGCTTTACTCTAAACACTAGTTCAGTTCTCGCTCCTTGAGTTCTGGTTATGAATCCCTGTAGAGAACCCAAGAATCGGTTCTTGGTTCCGTGCTTTTTAATATCTTAAACATCATCTGCATTTTCGTTGTTATTTTCATTGGTGGTTGCTCACTGATGACCTGAAAATTAATTTTAAGAAGGCAAGTTAAAAGACTCCCGTCAGAGAACCTGGGTTATAATAATAATTTGTTTCTGGAGCAACAGGACTGGCAAGGACCCAGTGGGTCACTGACTGCGAGCCTAAAAAGGGGATAGCAGTATATATATGAAGATAAAAAGCAAGATGGGAGGGTGTGACAAAGAGTCGCATTATTAAAATGGAAAAACAAAAATTAAAAGGATGCGTACAAATTAATCATAAATCAAGTTAAAAAATAGCATGGCCAAATGAATTGGAATAGGTAGGTTGGGTAAGGTCACGACTGTCTTACCACCAAGGTTAGAGCTACCAGGGACACAAAGGTGCCCGATGGCATCGCCAGATGCGTAGGAAATGCAGGGTAGGGGAGATGGCCAATTGTCTCACGCTGTCAGTAATTAAAATGTTTTTAATTAGCAAGCAATAAATTAACAATAAAAGCGCCATAAAATATCCTAAAAGCAAATTAATTAAAACGAATCAAACATCTATATCTGGGATCTAAATGAATTTGTTTTCATGTAGAACTGTATGGTTATCACGCAGTCCTACGATGTTACAGTTGGAAACTTCTTTACTTTCTTAACTTATCTTCTTGATTTCACTGGTTATAAAAAAACCTGTGCTGTAGCTTCGTTAATGTGTCAAAAATGTTGGATCTGCATGTTTCCTGAATGCTGTCTATAATGTTAGTATTTGAAAACGCACAAGCATATGAGTGTCTTCAAAAAGCTTAATGCTCTAAGGCATGAAGAAGAAAACACACGAGAAAGGTATGTGAGCTGTCAGCGTCGCACTAATAGGTGTAAAAGAATCTGCAGTGTCCTAAAAAACAAGCTGGAGTTTCTTGTACTCGTATCAGTGAGACGCTGCTGGCTTACATGTCTTATTCTTGTATCCGTTCCTTAAGAGCATTAAGTTTGTTTAAGACTTACATGTGTATTTTATACACTTAAGCGTTTTTTTATATAAATGTCTGTTTTTTTTCTGTTTTGTGATAAAACAGATAAAGAGAGATTTAAGATAAAGCAGATACACGAGACAGGAGACTACCGAGATAACCAGATTTGATACAAAATTAGGTAAACGAGATAACACGATTGTACATAAATCACATAAATGAAATTTGCAAGACTAGGGATAAACAATATTTAAAAGATAAACGAGATTTAAACTAAATGAGATAAACTACATTAGAGCAAATTATCAAATGAACGACATTAAGGCTAGATATCTACTATTTATCCTAATAAGTAACCTAAAATTTATTTTCATACTAGTTCTACTTATCAGACTGCTTCCAACAAATTCGTATCTGCAGCTTTATTCGTACGGTTACTATTCTGGGTTCGTGTCATAACAGACTACCTTCAGGGCCGTGGAAGCAAATTAAAAGTAGTACGGCCTAACCAACTCAGCTTAGGAGTCAGGAGGAGCGATGTGAAGCTCCCCCAGTGGGGTACGGGGCAGAGCCTTGGAAGCTGAATCAATTTCGGGTACTGCAGTGTCTTCTTTGGATTCTGGATACCATGGTTCGAACGATTTTTTAAGGTTTTCTTTTTTAGTTAAAATATGGATCATAGCAGGTGCGCATCTATGATTTTATGGTGAGTTAGGCAGAGCTGGGGAAGTTTTGAGGACTCTTATTTTTTAACTTTTTGTCGTTTGCTTCACTGACGGGGGTGCATTTTCTTGACCGAAAATGGCTTTTTTGTTGGTGAACCCTCCCCCCCTCCCCCATTTTCGGCCGTCAGGCTACTGTGTGCCATTAAAGTATATGATTTGGAAAGGGAGGAGCAAATTTGTGTGTTTATATAAGTTGTTAGTGTATTCAAATTGCATGATATCGGTGGGAAGTCCAGTGTTTGGGGTCCCAGTTGGGGCAATTTGCTTTTATATCTTTCTCGGCTTACTGTATTTTGTATTCTCACAAAGCCAGTCTTTAATGCAGACTGTTTGCTTCGTATGTGCATAGCATATAGTAAGTAATTCGTTCCCCCAATCCCCCCCCCCCACTCCACGGATCCGCTACCGGTTCTCAGTAACGAAGCCACACCTCATGTATGTAGAGATGTTTCCAATCTGTTATTAGTAACCAACAAAACTTACTTTCGAGAAAGTTGCAATCGGTTGTTGCTGTTGGGCTTTCTCCAATGTTTGGTGTTTACCTGCTGAAGCTTGTGAGAGCTTGTCCTCGAAATTACCTAAAGCCCCTCACAACATGACTGACGAGATAAATGAGGGAATGGGTGCGTTTGCGGAGGTTGATAGCCAAAATTGGGATAAAATGTCGACATAATTCCTAATGCTCAAAGCTTCTATATCCTATGATTATATTATGTTACCCAAAAAGTTGTTCAGATCATGGTGGATTATCTTGGCTCGCCTGAATTTCGGGTTGGGGTCACAAAAGGATTTAGGAAGAATGAACGTTCGGCTCGTTTTGGATTTAAGTTGGATTGAATTTAAGTTTAAATGGTGATTAATAGAAAATGAATGCTTTAAGTGAGTCGGGATGCAGCTCACGCTTGCATGGGGTAAATCTGGGTTGATGTTAAGTTGGGGTTAGGGCCGGGAAAAATATTCTAAATAAAAGGCCTAAAAGGCACCCAAATATGGCGATTGGTGGGTCGGTTGGGAGGATCAGGAGGGAAGGGAAATTAAAAGCTAACAAGAATTTCATAAAGATATTTTTAAATTGCTTGTGCAAAAAATAGCAACATTATTATTTTGATAGACGAAAGACAAAACTCTCTATTGGGCTAAAGTTTATATTAGGCACATACACGATATCCTTACGATATTGATTCCAAATAACTCCAACAACTTCCTAAATACAGAGACAATTGGTCTCAGAGCGCGGAAAGGTGTTAAAACTACTTAAAACAGTAAATTTGTAGCGCCACAATCTGTACATTTATACGGTGTTGCGTTCGCTCGCAGGGCCGGCAGGGCACCTTATATTTTTTTTCGTAAACAGTTCCGATAGGCGGGTTGTTATTGTCAGTTTCGTGTGGTTTTGTGAGGTTTTGTTGTTATTGTCAGTTAGGTTAGGTTAGGTAAGTTTGGGGTTTGGCATTTCATACTGAGATAGTTAGCTGGTTGGGGTTTGGCATTTCATACTGGGGCAGTTAATTGGTTAGGTTGTGATAATGATGATTTGACGAGTTTCCGTAATTTGGGATCAATTTGTAATGCCTTCCGTGAAAATTAAGTATTTTTTTTCTCTTTTTTTCGAATTTCGGGCGATGTGCGTACAGGGAACACGGAAAGAAAACGGGCTCTCGCCCGATTTTTATAATGGACTAAGAATTACCTGCCGAGTAATGTTTTCCTCTTCCATTTTAGGGGCAATCGCACCGTTTGGCCGTGGTGAAGGTCCAAAATTAGCACCGCGCTGGAAAGCTTGAAACTGGGCGAAAGTCCGGCAAGTGAACCGCCAAACCCCAACCAGTTCAATACCTCAAGTGAAATGCCGAAGCCGGTTCTTAACATAACCTAACCGAAAATAACAACAAAATAACACGAAACTGAAATACCAACCCACCTATCTGAACTGTTTACGGGAAAAAATATTGGTTGGAAACATGGGAAAAAAAACGGCCTCTTGTCCGTCAGCGTAAAGAGTGCGGCTTTTATTAATATCTGACGGCCAAACGAAGCCTTTGCCCCAAAGCCTTTGTCTTTGTGTTATGAGGTTGTTGGACCATTATTGGTGTTCATCCTTTTTTTTTTCGGTGAGGAGCCCTTATTCTTCCCATAAGCTGCGTAAGTAAACTTGTTCCCTCTATTGTTTATTTTATTATCGAAAGTGATCGTGGAATGAATTTATAATTCTGCCTTTATTGTGTAGGGCTGCCCTTACCTTCTAAATTCGTTAGCTACGCACCTAGTATGCACTATCCCGTTGTCTCACACGTATGTCGAATTCATACTACATAAACGGTTACACTAAATAATCGTTTATACAATAATTACCTGATTAGCAGGAGCCACGTAACTCCCTTGCTGCCAATATGCATAGAATTGGGACAGCCTTGCTGAAGAACCGTAAAGTAGCCGCCATTTTTTTTCAGTGGTTTGCCAACTGGCCCAACAACAGATAGAATTCCGTTTTCCGTCCATGTTGTCAGAACCTGAAATAAGCTGGGCCAATTCCGGTTCAACCTTTTTTCATACAGAAACATAATTGACAAATTTTTATTCAAGGACCTACAATCCTTCATTTGCAAACGATTTAACCACAAACTCTTCAATAACAACGCCTACAATTTGCTGGCACGTCTTCTAATCGAAATCTTGATAAATCGGCTAATATTTCTGTCATTTCTGGCCAGACGCTAAAGGTGATAGACATGACCCGTGCAAATAAACGACTGGACGTCATTTAACAATAGCTCACGATGCAAGCCCCTTTTTCTCCCCGACTGTATTTCAATAACTGATTTATGCATTATATGCATAAGCAGTTAAAAATTCAAGCCAAACATTCGTCCAGCACGTGGGTTACAATAGATTGTTTACAAAACATCAAACATTACAGTATTTCATTGTTGAAAACAAAAGATGGTAATCAAATGCAAAGTCTTCGCCTTAAATATCACAATCATTGTTGAGATGTGGAGATAACAATCGGGTGTTCATGTCGGCAACTCGATATCGAGAATCGATAAACATATAAACTCTCTCCGAGCTTACTTTGGATAGAGCTTACTTCGTTTATTTCTTTTCCCCAAAATCCTCCTTCTCTAGCTTAAGCTCATTGTCCTTCGTAGGATGGGGGAAACCAAATTTGCTGGACAGATGCTGCTCATCAAAGTTGGGGCAGGAAAGGCATACGCGTGTTGCAGGGCCGCTTCAAAGGGTTGACGACTGCAGCTGCATTGTATGTATGTTTGGATATGTTATATTTTAAAAGTGTGTGCCGAAAAGTGGTACAGCAAATGCTGCACGAGCCGTACGGATACATATTTTTAATTAGTAATAAACTGCTCTTATTACTCACTCTACTATTGCTTATTGAGAATTTGAACAAAGTTGGGGAACTTGTGTTTTTCATCAACAAATAGTATTGATTCAGTTGCGAAATAAAGGCGAAAAGTTCCAATAACTACAACACGAACACCAACAACCAGCACCAACAACCAACAACCCCAACCAACCAACACCGCCAGCCAACCAACAACACTGACCAACAACGCCAAACTACAACAAACCACTACCACCAACAATCCGCCACATTACAACCACAAACAAAATAACAATCAGTACAATCACATCCACAAACACAACAACAACAACAACAAAACAAACAACCACAAATACAACAACAACAAAACAAACACAACCACAGACAAAAATTACCCACCACACCCACAAAAAAATACAACCCACCACAACCACTCACCACCACCACAACCACTCACCACCACCACAACCACAACAACAAGTACAACCACAACCACAACAACAACAAAACAGACACAAACACAACAACAAACACAACAACAACAAAATCAACACAACAACAACGAAACAACAATAACAACTGTATCGTATTAAAATAGTTTTCAAAAGGACTTGGGCCTTTTAATACCTTCATTAATTTTAAGTCATTAAAATTGAAAATCGTTTCATGGCTTAATCTCTAGGTGTGAGCAAAATTATCCCAACAAGAATAGCAACAACAAGAATATTGTAACCACCGTACAAATGGTGCGAAAGAGCAAAAAGGGTACGAAAGGATGCATAATGGTACATCGGGTTATATTTTATTTTTTATTTTTTCTTATCCTTTTGCATCCTGTGTTACCTTTTGAGCCCTTTCGTACGTTTGTACCCTCTTGTACCTTTATGTACCATTCCGTTCTCTTTTCTACCCCTCTCTTACCTTTTGTACTCTATGTTTCCTATGCATCCTACGTACCATTTTATGCCCTTTCATATCACTGCGTCTTTTCTTAGCATTATGTATTCTTTTTTACCCTTTTGTACCTTCCATGACCTTTGTGGCCTTTTATATCCTTTTGTATCGTCTACACCCCTTACCCTAAGGTACCCTTTTGCATCATCTTATACCTTTATGTACCCTTTCGTACTCTTTTATAGTGATGAATGATATAACATTTTCATCATTTATAAATCAGTTCTCGGGACATTGAAGAACCATACCAGACGCCAATCCAAAGTTTATGAAAGCCCGGCCTGTATCACTGCCAATGAGGGGAAAGGTCGAAGCTGAAATTGATAGTTATGTTTAGGGAAGGTACTCTAATGCCTGTAGACTGCAGTGCTCAGAATGACCCCCGTGGTACTTGTTCATAAGCCTAATGGAGACATTTGCAACGTAACTATTCTGTAACAGTACACCCCGAAAATGTTATAGCACATCCCCGTTTCAATGATGCCTTCCTTCAAATGGAGCTTGAATAGAGTGTGAAATCAGTCCTTAGTTGTCCCATCTGTAGGGGCTTTTTTTGTGTAGCTACGCATCCCACTAGGCTTTACCATTGTACCAGGTATTTACCTGAAACTCATATGGAAAGAGTTTTGAAGAAAGTGCAAAAACTGCTATGATGACGTTTTAGTCGCTGGCAAGGGCACTACGCATGATTCAACATTAAATAAGGCCTTAACAGCTCTTCAAGATACTGATGTCAGATTAATGAACACTAAGTGCAAGCTGAATCAGTCTGATCTTAAATATCTCAGCTTTATTATAAGCAAAGACGGCTTGCACAATTATTTACCTGAAGTGATTGATGCTATCGCTAAGGCTCCTGACCCTACTATGCTTCAAAGTTAAAATCTTTACTAGGATTCTTTAACCAGTATGCAAAGGTTGTTCCCAATCAGGCTACGATTTTTAAATCCACTGAACAAATTCTTATGTCTAAAAAATGCTTACCTTAAATCTAATATTTTGGTAGAATAAGACCTCAAACTCCCACTTAAGCTTGTCTGCTATACCTCGCCGATAATTTTAGGTTAGGTTCTGATGCAATCAGTGTACTCAGCTTTTGCCTCACAGAGCCTAACAAAAGTGACCCCTGCTTCTGTTGACCAGGTTCGTCTCTGCATTACGTAGGAAATGTGTCCTTTTCCCTTTACGTGAGACATTTAATTCGTTAATGTAAAAAGCGCATAGCTGCAGACCAAATCCTCCATGTTAAAGCTTAGCGCATGTGTCGTACATGTCTTGGCATGTGTGGTCGCACACACATTGAGCGCACACCCAGAGTTTCACGATTGCTGGTCTGGGGAGCTCAGCGACTTAAATAGCCTTAAAGCACAGGAAATAATATTAAAGAAAATTTGAAATTAGCTAACAGCGAAAATCGTACATTAGAAATAACGTAGTTCAGTAAGCCACCTTTATGCATTACGTTTCGTTGGAGTGGCATGATCCAGATTCGAACCTGCTACCCAGTTCGCTTCCAGATCTTTATACCAGTAGAGGATGTGGCCATAGCGATTATGTGCTATGCCAGTGATTTGGGGGTGAATTGGTTAGCTGGTTCGAATCCGGGTCATACCACTCCGACGAAACGTAAGTGCATAAATGTGGCTTACTGAACTACGTTATTTCTAGTGTATGATTTTCGCTGTTGGCTAATTTCCAATTTTCCTTAATATTATTTCCAGCGATTTATGTCTATTTATTTCTCCTTTATTGAGCCTTGGGAGTGTACGATTTGTCTCCCCTCTCTATTGTTTATGGCCGAGTGAATTTCGGTCGAATGGTGCCCTGGTCACGGTTGTGACCTTAATAATGGGTTCAGTAAGTTATCTTTATGCCAGTGGAGGATGGGCCATAGAGATAAAGGTGCTATGCAAGTGATCTGGGGCGAACTGGGTAGCTGGTTCGAATCTGGATCATGCCACTCCGACAAAACGTAAGTGCATAAAGGTGGCTTACTGAAATCACAAATCGCAAATCACAACTGTAAGCTCAGCAAGGCAAGGACGGACCCGAAATCGAGTAGTGCCACTGCCGCTGCAAAGGGTATGACAGCCAGACGAGTTCATTCACGTAAAGAAGCCACGGTCACGCGCCGTCGGTCTGGTAGCTCGGAGCACAGCCAGTCAGCCGTTCGTTCTAGCTCTTATTCAAGTAATAGATTGCGTAGTATTCGCAAGCATTGATAGTATCAATAACGAAACGTAAAGAAATAACTCACCAGAAAATGTAAACCACTTACCAGAAAGCAGTCAGCATATTTTCAGCAGGCAGACAGAGCAACATTTTGAACAAAATTCTCGTTCACGTAACTTTAGCCCCAACACACCTGTCAACCAGAAACTTATACAACAAAACTTTTCCCCTCCCCCTCTTGTCACATTCCGATCGTTAGGGAAAGCCCCACTCCCTCAGCAAGTAGCGACTTGTCACGGATTATTTTCGGGTGCCTCGAGCAAGTTAATAATAGCCACGCCAAAACTTTAAAGGAAATTGTCAACAATTTAAGACAAGCATAGCCGAATAATGATCACCAGTTTCACGACAGGAACAACGTAAGAATGTGGAAAGACGTAAGAAGTGTTGAGAAAAATTTGATTTCATTCTCAGGCAAATCCGGAGCCGACATTTTCACATTTTTATTATTGGCGACAATTTAAGAAAAAAATTGATCCCAACCTACCAGACAGCGAACTAATAGCTGCAGTTAACAACAAATGCAATGGCTTAGCAGCTCGTTTCATAGCAACAAGGTCAGCTATAGCCAACCAGACAAACTAGGCTGGGCTTCTTTTAAAACAGCTTTAGTTGAAAGATTCGGAGCAGGCAGATTAGAAGTGACTCGGACAAAATTCCACAGAGCAAAAATGCACGAAAACAAAGGAATCGAAGCATTTGCAGACAGATTGGAAATTATGGCATCAGAAAGCTGGATGATAAACCGGAGGACAGCGAACTCGAACGCGTTATTAAACAATGATCATGAGACGAATGCCTATGCTGTACTTTTCAGTCAGCAATGCTAAATATTTTTGGACTCATTTAGCTACTATAAGTCCTAAAACTTGGGAAGAAATGCTCCACCAAGCCTGAAACGAAAAACAAAGTTAAGTGAGCGAAACAGTGATGATAGAAATCAAGATTTCACAACAGGCACTGCCACCTCCACTACACCGTCACCACTCGATAAAAGTACGACATTGTCATCAGCTGACATAGCAAAATTTTGCACTAACTGGAACAAAGCCATCCAAAATTTGAAAACACGGTATGCACTATTAGCACCACAAATAAGGAAACTCGTTTATCCTTCCGTTGAGTCGGGCGTTTTCACATAAGCAAAGACTGCAGGGTAATGGAAGGAAGACTCGAAGGAATAAAGAACAGGAATGCTAACAGATTAAAAACAGAGGGCAAACCAATCCCACGAAGATTAAATCCAGGAAATAAAGCACCAGGAAGTAACAACATAGGCTACAGAAATAACTCAAACTTAACTTAAAGACATTACAACCAGCAACAAACAGGAAATAACGGAAAACAACCATTACACTAATGCCAGCCAGCCAAGACCCCAGCACGGCCCCCAGCATGGCCCCCAGCAAAACAACAGCCTACAGCCAAAAAACTAATGGACAGTTCAAAACAGAACAGGTAGTTTGAACTAGCTGGATATTCACAGGTAGACAACATTCCAACTTCTACTACGGATATCGAAAATCCTGTCATGAAAGAAACAGCAACTACACCATATAAAGAAGTAAATTCTTTATTTAGAAATAAAGTAATACACTCAGCAATCGACGCAGCAGGCTTTCTTCTCAATTCGTATTCAAAAGTAGATTGGCACCAGAAAAATTTAGCACTGAGCGATCACACTTTGACAATGCCACATTACTATCATACCCCAGATAAATATGTAGCACCTGCGGCACCTTGCAGAGCTGAACACCTTTTTGGAAAAGACATTCACGAAAATGCTAACCAAGATAAACACAGCTTACAAGTTAGCTTGCAACTCAGTACTCCTAACCCTTTTCGATGATGGAATCGACTCGACCAACTTTCGCTCCGAACAATCAAGAGTCAAAACAAAAAAACCCGATTGTATTGGAATTAATAGGAGCAGACAGAGTAGTAGAATTCCATAATACCTCCTACATGAACGAAAGAACAGCTTCTAATATCAGCAGGAGAAGCAATAAAAATCTCGAACAAAAATCAAGAAGATTGAAAAATACGCATTCCACTTATAGCCTCAGTCACAGCTCTATAATTTGTTTAATTTACTGGGATAGTAAATCCAACCCAACCAAAATATCAGCCAACAAACGCCACAAATGAAAAGCAAGGAGAGCAGCAACGCTCGCCGCCAAAAAACCTCCAAACGATCGAAGCGACGCCTCACCAACTCTATCCAGCGGCAGAAATAGACACTACTGGCCTATGAACACTACTGCAGTCGATTGCACAGGCTGCAACGCTAAGACAGTACATCCTAGGGCACATTTAATCTTTAATTTTGGGCATTACAGCAAAGTAACGGTACTAGATTCCGGATCAGGAATTTTGCTGGTTGAAGCTGCAACAGTACTCAATTGTTAAACGACCCTAAAATAAAATGTTACGAAACTACTGAGCAGCACCAATGAATTTAATCGGCATCGGAGGGAAAAAGTTAAAAGTAAATAATATACTGGCAACCGAAATCATCAAGTGCGGATTTTCACGAAGACAGCAGTTTAGAATAAAATTCACGTTTTATTAGGCTATGATTTCCTATCAAAGCAACCAGATTCAGTTAGGTTAGATTGTTCAAATCAAACTCTGGAAGTGCACGAACAGAATAGAGAAATAATAATTTCGAAAAATAACAAGTATTAAACGAACATACAGCACCAATTAATATCACGTCAAACGAAGTTACAGAAGACAACCCAGAGTTACAATCGAACCCACCCTTCATAAACATTACGAGGGAATACCTGTCTCCATGTTTAAAGCTATTGTCTTTCAGACAACAGCGAAACTCAAGCAACAGCGTGTTTACACGTAGGTTACACCGAAATCCAGAGCGGAGTTTTTATTCCAAAATTCGACGACAAATTCCCAATTTGCCTAGCCAGATGTCTAGTAAATACACCACCAACCGGATTAATTCCAATAATGATTGTAAACGCTTCCGGAGATAACATTTACATTCCTTCAGGAACG
Source organism: Lithobius niger (assembly GCA_023313725.1). Taxonomy (NCBI): domain Eukaryota; kingdom Metazoa; phylum Arthropoda; class Chilopoda; order Lithobiomorpha; family Lithobiidae; genus Lithobius; species Lithobius niger. The sequence goes on from JAHWFP010163068.1 coordinate 11,976, forward strand.
ATACCAGGCCATTACACGACAGCTATAGTCGATTACAACACCCAAAAAGATGAAGATACACTCATAAACACAGCAGACATGGTAAACCCTCCCAAACCAGAGCACACCAACGTCAATGCAGTTGATACTAACACCAATTCAGGGCTCAGCAAGATTGCTTACAACTATCGCAAAGCTGAGGCAAGCACCCCAACCACCTCATGGCCACATGAGATCGGTCAAAGCTCACCAGCGTTTCCGACTAAGTGCCCATCGAGACATCGCAACCCAAAACCAGCGCTGACTCTATCAACCCAAGAAGGTCACCGGAAAAGTCAAAAACGGAGTTAGACGAAGAATGGAATAACTTGAAATATAAATTTTCATACCGGATTTGAACGAACAAAAAAGAATAGAATTCTTAGAGATGTTGAAAACAAATCAGGATGCCTTAGCAGAAACGAATTGACCTAGGAACTTTCGAAAATTGCGAAATAAACATTGAAACAGGGAGTGCAGCACCAGTAAAATCCAGAATTTATAGAGTCCCCTTCCACCAGAGAGAGATACTAGACAAATAACAGGGGAAATGACTAGAATTGGTGTCATAAAAGAATCAAAGTGTGCTTGGTTAAGCCCTTGCTTACTCGTAAAAAGAAGGCCTGAAGTATATAGAATCGTAGTGAACCTACACAGCCTCAATGCCATTACCGAATCAGTCTCAGTCCCCCTACCAGTCATCAGCAAGGCCCTAGTATACCTCCACAGAGCCAAATCCTTCTCTAAGCTAGATTTTCGGATGGGATTTTTCAGTTCAAGTTAGCAGAGGAAGCAATGCGTAAAACAACTTTTCAGTCCGCAAATAAGATCTATTGCTTTAAAAAATTGCCGATGGGACTCAAAGTGGCGCCAGCACACTTCCAGTTTTATCGCCCAGCAAATTTTCACAGAGATCCTAGGGGCCTACTGTACCATTTATTTGAACGATATTTTATTAAGTTACTTAAATTTCCGGTCTCACCTGCTACACATGGACAGAGTACTCACACTCGTAGAAAAATCAAAGGCAAAACTCAGCCCAGAAAAATGCATTTTTGCAGTAAACACAGTCAAATTTCTAGATTTCATAGTGGACGAAAATAGCATACAACCTAAGAGACAAAATAAAGGCTATGGAACTTTTTCCACCACCCAAAAACGTGAAAGAGATCCGGGGATTCATCAGGATATGTGGGTTCTTCAGAAGGTAAATCGCTCACGAAGAAAAATGCTAAGTTCATTTGGGACGAAGAAGCAGACAATGCCTTCAAGGGCAGAAAGCAAGCTATGGTATACTTTGTTCCACATTATATTTTCAGAAAACTGACTGTATGATGCTACGGTTTCTTTCACTACGAGTGCAAAAAATCCGTAAATGTCCCATTCGTAAACTCTAACTGTAACTTTGTAGAGTCTACAAGTGTGATATCCATATGGTTTTGCACTCTTAGTGCAAGGTAACGATTCGTCATCCAACCAGTTTTCTGAAAACATAATGTGGAACAAACTATAGATGCAGCAATACTACGCCACCCTGATTTCTCACAACCCTTCTACGTCGAGGCAGACGGCAGCGACGCAGCACTCGGAGGCTGTTTGATACAGATCCACGGTGGCATAACCTACCTCTTAGCTTATACTTCACGAACTTTAACACCAACTAAGAAAAAAGAAGTACAATGGTCGAAGAAATTTTTGCAGCGATCCACGCAATCGAATCTTTTCGAACATATCTAATAGGGAGAATCTTCTTCCTTTCGTCTGATCACATGGCATTAATCTATTTATACAACAATCGTGGATTATCCCCAAAACTAAAATGCGTTCTAATAAGAATTAGGTAATACGATTTCATTATTTGCCATAGGCCAGGTAAGCTACTACTTGTAAGTGATGCTCTGTCACGCATAAAACGGCAGGTTTGCGTTCTAGAATGACAATTCCCAGATTGGACACGAAGCCAAGTAGTCGCAGAGCAGAGAGCAGGCGAATTTTCCTATAAAATCCTAGACTCGACAGACATTATTGATGCCAGCAACAAACGCAACAGCTTTTATAATGACTTTGATGGTATGCTATACCGAGTATTGCACAAAGACCCAGCTACAAGGAAGATTAGAAAACATAGCATAAGTTTGTATCCCAAATCATTAGTAAATTTCTGACGTGACTACCATTCCTCACCCCCAGCAGAGCAAAGAGCAGCAAAAGCACCCTAAAATTGATATAGCTTCATTGCTTTTGGCCTGATTATTACATAAAGCCAAGCCTTATATGCCAGCAGTACAATCAGCCAAACAAACCCAAATAAATCAGAACTACGAGCTTACAAGCCACTACAAAGACCAGGCAAAAGTTGGCCCATGGACTTAATTGAAAAGCTAAACACTAGCAGACGACAGAACGTCTACACCATGACACTAATTGATGACTTCCCTCGTTTCGTCATCGTATTCGGGATCCCAAACAAACGAGCAGAAACCATAGCAAGCAAGCAATACACCAAGGTTTTTGCTCGTTTTAGCCCTTGTAAACCGATAAGAAGCGATATGGGGAAAGAATTTGCAAACGAAGTATGCGCAGCATTAAACACATTATTTAATGTGAAGCAGGTAAATTTCACTCCAAACACCTCTTGGGTAGGAGGTGGCATCGAAATTTGCAACAATTCAGTGCAAACAATTTTACGAAAAATCGTAGCAGACGACCCCTATGCTTGGGATGACGGCCTACATGCAGCAACCATAGCCCTGAACTCGACAACTCACAGTGCCAGTTTAATTTCACCATATTTTCTACATCACAGAGTCGAATACAAGATCCTGAGCTCCATAGTATTTGAACCAGCAAGGAAAATCTATAATAGTGATGACACCATAATCAGACTGGAAACAAGACTCCAAAATGCATTCGAAGTGGTACATAAACAAAATGGCATCGCAATACAGAAACAACAGAATTCCTACAACAAATCAGCATGCCCGTGTTGTTTTCTAACTGATGACTACATTCTAATAAAATCATTCATAAAAATAGAGGAAATCTCCAGTAAAATCCAAAAAGTTTGGTACGGTCCTTCAAAATAACCGAATTTATAAACCCAGTAATTTTACGAGCAGTACACTATTTAGATCCATTCAAAACAGTGAGAATTTACGTGAACCACTGCAGGCCATTATTCCTACGATCACGTAACCCAGTTCAACCATTTTGCTCACCAGGTGATCTAAATTTAACAGAGATCAGAAATGGCAACTTAAACTAATCCGAACAGGAATTACGTAATTTAATTTCAAAACGGCATCTGGACCCTAACGATCACGCAGCAGAAATACAGCTCCCTGCTTACGACCCAGTCAATGGCGACACCCAGCAAGAGCACGAGCAATCATTACCACGACACAGCGAAGAAAAACAAGTTAAGCGTAGGCGCGATGATCCTCACACTTCAGGGCATATGCAGAAGCGAATCCGTTTGGAACAACAAAAATTAGAAGTTAAACAGAAATTGAGACCTAGCCACAGCTATTTTACATGCTCCAGCTCTAATATGCCAGAAATCCGACTTAAACGTAATTTCGAGCAAGCTAACTTCTGGTAGCAACCGATAAGTAAAGCAATTGGCTTGAAGAAAAGCACTACAACGCTAGAAACGCGGTTTGGCACGAAACACACGAACGCCGTCATCAAACGCACATGAATGCATCCGTAAAAAAAAGGAAAACCAAGCAGCAGCAAAATAACAAAAATATATACACCAATCACGACTAACCCGAACAATCCAGCAGCACAAAGTTAATAACTTACCTTCGGAACACAGGTAAAAAACATACAAATGCGAAGCATGGGACGCCTTCATACAACTGAAAATTTGATACAAACTTACCAAGCAGCAATAACAAAGGACAGCATAGGCATTTTGTCAAAAAATAATCAGCATACAATTCCCACGACAGCATAGAGCAAAGCGCATCAAAAACAACAAATGCGGCCAATCGCAATAAACAACATAAATCCATCATTCATAGATCATAGTGACTACATCAAGCATTTAAACGAACGCATAACGTCAGATCCCATATCATTCTTCCCATTCAAGTATGAAGTAGCCTAAGCTAACAGCAAAAATTCTAAAAGAAAAACAGTATAAATACTCGTCGAATGATCTTGCTTGTAGAATTCTTGCCAACATTCAGCTGAACCCGAAATTTAGTTATGTACTTACCATACAGATTAGGTACCAGCATTACGCATTTTTATTTTAATAAAATCAATAAAATCAGTAAAACAATAAGTTTTGGATGCGATCCCGCAGAAATAAGCAAGGAAAAATATTAAATGTAAACAGCATGGTTCAAGCGATAACAGATGTAACTAACATTCATAGCCTAACGAATCAAACCTCCGTTGGTCATAGTAGTAATTTAATAAGTAATTTGAACCATTCTGAATAAAAGGACAGGGTCTCTTGTGTCTCCCCTTTAAAGAAAAAATAATACATATAAAACAAATCCAATAAAAAAGCACGAAAAACCGGACAATGATTCCCGTAGTACAGTCAGACGAGTTCAGTTTCAGGTTCAGTTTCATGTTGCAGTTTCAGGTTTAGTAACCAAAATTCGATTAAAAACAACATTAAGAAAATAACAGGTTAAATTACCGATCAGTACGATGTTAGTATTATGCAGAATAAAGGTACGAGTACCGTAAGGACCCGAAATTAATATAAACAAAATAAAATACCGTAAAGCACAAACAATAAGTAAGCATCACGTAGGTAGGCTAAACAAAAAAAAAACTCGTATAAGATAATAGATAAGTCACGGCAAGCAGTCAGGCCGGCCACCACCCAGGCAGATGTATAAAATCTTTGCAGGCGTTGTATAGCAGCTGGCGTCGTTATAGATTATCTTGTAAAAACGTAAAGTGACATGTCTTGCACAGAAATATATATAGAGACTGCAAACAGACGTATGCATATTTTCGATAAATGTTGAATAGAATCCTTGCTAGCAAAGTTATGTAGTATTTTGTACAGTTAAGACAGTGCATTCCGCAAAGTCAGAATAATAGGAATAATACGGTCCTGATCGGCAATATACAGTTTTGTCTAGTGATATATAGTATCTTGGTAGAAACGCAGCAAAGCAAGTTACAAACTCGAGGGCCTAGAAACAAAAAAAATGTATAAGGTTTCATTGAGTGATAAAAGCGAACCAATATGAATTTCTTCGGACATATAAAGTATACAATAAGTCATAAGTCAAACATACAGGCAAGTAGAAATCCAGAAACTAAAATTACAAAGTTTTGATTGATCGCTTCGGTAAAATCAGTAACCACACGAAAATCAGCAGGACTAACGTTAAGTAGTGAACAAATTTGATAAGACAAACTCAAAAAAATTATCAGCGATACGTATTAGCTGTATTGGTAAAGGTAAATAAACCCCGTCTTAAATGAAGAAAATTTGACGATTAATATGCATTAGCCATGTTAGCAAGGTTAAATAGACCCCGAGAAGATCCTCGATGACATAGACCAATCGTATTTGTAAGGGTAAGTAGAACCCGCAAAAAAAAAGTTAGTGTTAGTAAGGTATTAGTCGTATTAGTAGAGTAAATAAACTTCGCAAAGTTGGTTTAAATACGTACCAGTCGTATTTGGTAAAGGCAAATAGACCCATAACTCGAAAAAAAACATATAAATGTTGACAATACGTAGCAGCCGTATTTTGTAAGGACAAATAGATTCCACAAAAAAATCTTTACAATACCTATCAATCGTATCCTTAGGTAAAATAGATCCCGTTATATGAAAATTTTGGGACAATATGTGTCAACCGTAGTCATAAGGGCATCCAGATGCCATAAAAGAATTTTTTTTTGATTTTAGTGAAATAATACTAAGGTAAAAAGTGGGCAAGAGCAACCCAAGGTATATATCCAGAAATAATGGAAATCTGAATGCATACGTTTACGTCTAAGCTTGGTAAAAAAAAAGAGGCAGAAATCAGTGCTGAGAAATTAAACAAAAAAATAATAATAGCTGTAGGCTACCCGTAAACGGTAAACAGGGCATATTTACAGTTCCGAAAAAGCCGATGTTCAGTTATTAAAAACAAAAAAAGAAGTGTGTGATAATCAGTATTGTGTTTGATAACCAGTGTCCCAATACGAATCATGATAATCAGTGTAAATTACCAGTAAGAAATTGTGACTACTAAGCATAGATTTGTATAGGATGGCATGTCTCATTAAAATGCATGTCCGCAAATTTGGTTACCAAGTATAAAAAAGCAAGTGGTTCATAGGACGTAATGCCATATTATCAGGCACGTCTGAGTCGAAACAGTTAAGTACGGATATAGCCCCAAGCAGACGGCACATGATTAGTAATGGTCCCATCTCGTAATGTGCAGTGCGAAATTGTCGTCGAATATTACGAAATCCACTGCACACAAGCTAAGGGTTGTACGTTACGATACAACCATAGCAGATAAGCTAGCTAATACTAGATAAGTGATTTGTGTAAGTTAAGCCAGAAAAATTTTGGGCAAACAAAAAAAACAACAAGTAGGAAATTTGAAAAAAGAATCAGAAATTTGGCTAAGTTAAGCAAGTTAACACTCCCGATTGGCACAAGACCGTAAGCTATTAGGCATGGTAGAGAGAAAAAAATGTACACATAAATTGGAAATTTGTCAGAAGCTAAAATCGACTCGTAGGTTATCATTTTATAGAAAGTAAGATTCGAAGTTACGATTATAAATCAGTAAGATGGGACGAAATTCTCATCAGGCAATTTGAACGATTTTAGCGAAATTTCACGAAAAAGGTTCGTTATGCACGTGAAGTACAAATTTAAGGAAGTAACCACGTATAGGTCACAACAAAGCGTAATTAAATAAAAAAGAGAGCAAGCCAACTCTCCCATAAGGAGCAAGGTAAAATAAAAAAAAATCCTCTAAATTTTGAAAACCATAACTAAGTAAAATTCCTTTTACCAGTCGAGATTGAAGCAGCACCTTTAAAGTTAAATCAGGTTTAGCCAGGCTCGCTAGCACATAAATAGGCCAAAAAAAAACAGTGTTCACAAAATAAAGAGAAGTGTTCCAGTAAGTTATAGGTAAAGAAGCATTGTAGATTATTTTTAGACACAAAGCAGATTTTATCAGGCACGCCAGAATAAAAACCCCAAAAATCTAAATAGTTGGAAAATAGTGTATACGCAGGCAGTGACAAAATCCCCTCCTCAAGGGAGGAGGCGGTTTAGAAAGTTAAACCATGCCCTCATCAGGCAAGGAAACTGTTGTCAGTAGACATAGTAACTCTAAATTTTCAGCAGGAACCACGAAAAAGTTCATCAGGCTAAATAGATGACTATAAGTTCAGGCATGATAAGCCCAAAAAGTAATCAGGATATGGAGACCCCCTCATCAAGCACAATTTCTAGTAGAATCAGACCTACGAATAAGACCTACAAGTTTACAGGCAGGTATGACACCTAGTTTCATCTGAAATATAAATCCGTAAACCTTCATCAGGCACAAGGCCGAAAAAACAAAAAGAAACACAGAAGGGCACTCCGAGAAAATTCGTAAAGTAAATAGGTTAAACTCGTACAAAGTTCATTTTTATTCCATAAAAAGTAGGAAGTTTCACCTAAAAATGCTTAAAACAGCTACTAAATACGAAAACAAAAATAAAAAAAATTAGCAAAAAAAAACCTTCATCAGGCACGTAGGCGGAAGATTTAAAAGAGGCACGAACCCACAACCTCAAAAAAAATTACGGAAGAAAGAATTAAAATTCCATCTCCATATGACAATAGCAAGTAAAATTAACTAAGGAAGGCGTAAAGTAGTCTACTAAGCATAGAAAGAGAAATGAGAACTCTTCAACCTTGTTTTTAAAAAGCCCTCAATCAGGCACAGGGCCACTGCAGTCCATTAGTCCCTAAGCCGCAGAAATTTTATTAGGCACGCCAGACAAAATTTAGCTTCTTAGCTTAAATTAAAGCAGTAGCATCTCACATAAGCATAACCTTCACCAGTCCAGGGTAGTGCAAGAATTTTATTTTACTCAAATTTCTCATAAACCTTAAGACTATCGACTTCATCAGGCTTAGGGCCGCCGTTCCTTTAACCAAATCCAAGTTAGGAACCAGTTACCATATGCATTCAAAAACTGTAGCGTAACCTTTTAAATCCGAAAAGCTAAATCAAGCAAAATAAATAAAAGCCAACCTTAAAATGCAAACAACTTAAATTTAATAACAATAAGAAAACTATATACAATTACATAGTGTCAAACATCCAACGCCCCCCCCCCCAGTCGAAACACAGACGTTTGGTCACACTGCTGGGTCCCGGGCAAGGGCCATCTCCCTCACCATCCCGACATGGTCGCTTGGTATAGTCTGTAAATAAACAGACAGAAATTGTACTCTTACCCTATAACCACACAGGCAACACGTAAAAATTCTAAATCAGTTTCGGAATTAGCAGTAGGCTACGAACCAGTAGACACCCGGGATTTTAGCGGGTCCAACTATCAAAATCAATCACCCCTTTCCCCCCACTTCCAAATCATTAACTAAGAAAAATTAAAGATATTCAAATAGAACCCAGCAATAATCAATTAAAACTTACCAATCCGGAAATGTCCGATTTCGTCCACCCAGATGAATGAGGGTCTAATCTCCGAGGATTCGGAGGAGGAGCCCGAGGACGTCTCAGCTTCATCGTCTCCCTCTCTCTGAACCTCGGCAGTCTCCCCGTTGACGGCAATAGCAGCATCCCCGGCGTCTTGGGCAACCGGCCCACCTCCGAGCTTCAGGCCGGCAAAAGCCTCGTCCAACCCATCCATGACAGGATTGTAGGAGGGTTCTAAAATAAAGGAAAAAATTGTAAAATACGCCTAAAAACGGAATCATTCAGAAAATAAATCTACCTAACAAATTTAAACTAGGAAATTACAAAAACTAGAATTAGAACTAGACGGTAGGGCAACAAACGGCAGTATAAGTTAAAACAGACCCCCCCCCCACCCAAGCTGGGGCCATAAATAAAACTCGGACCGCCAACTGACAATAAAAACATAACTGTTCTGAATATAAACGAAGCACATCTCTCCCAAATTACTAGAACGAAAGGTAGCCTAAACACAAGTTAACGTTAGAGGCCCCCATAAAACGGTATCGAGAGAAAAAAACGGCCAAACTAGGCCAAAAAAATACGGTTAGCATATACGCTAACAAAGAAATATGGTTAGCGGCGTACGTACCATAAAACCCGTGATAAAGTAACAAATAAATACATTAAGGAACATACAGTTCAGTTCAGCTAGGCTTAGTAATGCCCCTAAAAAAACCCAGATCATAGAAGTGTGGCCAAATGTTAGCGAGGCTCTAGCAAAATTAGAGTCCAAAGGAACGATACCCAACAATTATTCGGAAATTGTCCAATATTTGTAAATAATCATAAACAAAGCAGAAATAGATGCTTTAGAAGCAGTATACTATGTTAAGGTTAAATTAAAAACCAGTCATTAAAGGCAATAACGGCCACTAAAAACAATAGCACACACCACGTGGAAATCGGAATTCATTTTGGGTCAAGACAAAAGTAGACCCACCACAACAAAGAAGTTCGTTGCATAATAGTGTTTCGAATTTGGCCAAACGCAAAGAAAAAGGTGATGATCTCCAGTAAAGATCGTACAGCCAATCAGATTCCATTAGGAATATTTGACACTTAAAAATTAATTCGCATCTCAAAGGAATTCCGAGTTCCACACGGCAAACCATCCCCCCCACCCATAGCCATAAGTAAACTAGCTAAAAATTTGGAAATGGCATGCAGTTTAAGATTATGCACATTGTGCACGTAAAGACAGGTACGGCACGTTACCTTATGAATAAAATCGTTAGAGTAAAAACTCGAATAGGCCTATAGTTACAATAACGTAAATCAGACTCTCATCAGAAATAAATCAAGTATAAGGATCAGGCACGTTCGGGAAAACCCCAGCATAATACAAATGACGGAAGAAGAAGTAACGATTAGCCCGTTCCCACACGTTCAGGCAATAAACCCGTTAAAGATAGTGATAAAAGACCACGAGGCGGTCATGCCGAAAATTCAGAATCCAAACCTAAAACGGCCACACACAAAAAGAGAGAACTAATCATGAATTCAGCTTAGATTCATAAGATTCAGTGCCGTATACACAATAACAACATAAAACTAGCTATGAAGTAAAATTATGACAATACAGAAGCACAATAGTAAACTAACAACAATAGTCGGACACCATGCAGTAATCGAAACTTTCAATTTATAACAAAGGAAAGCATTTACGCAGTTACGCAAAATAACCAATAAAATATATTACGGAGCTAAAAATAGATATCAAGTCTACGAAAACATAAACAAATAAAATTAGAAACGTTAAAATCATTCTGTAGAAGCCGATTAAACACAGTTAACGATTTCTAACAAAGAATTTCGACCATCGCATGGCCGACGATTTTGCCATTATCAAGTAAAAATATCGCGGTAATAAATAAACTTACCAATTCGGCCACAGGCATGGTAGCTTGTACTTCATCATACAAAACCTCGACGTTCCTTCTGAGGGCTACCACCCGAAAAAGCCTTTTGCGCCAACAATCCGGGCAATGGCCGCAGTCACAAAGTGGTCGGTCCATGGCGAGAAAGGTGTCATCAGGTCGGAGATCAGTTTAAAGTGGGCAGAGGCACCAAAATCCCCTCCCAGAGTTCCACACTGGCGCGAAATCTAATCGTCAATCAGATCAGCGCATACTGTATGTATCTGAATCAAGTTTTGCTTTGCCCATTCAATCTTGTTTTGTATGTAATTGTTCACAGGAATTTATCGGATAATTTATCAAGTGGGATAAAAGTAATTACCATTATTCATTTGTGAAAATTGTTATGACATGGGCCTTTAGATGAAAGATATTTCATATATTCATTGATAGAGTTTAACTTTTTTGTTGTTGTCACTTCGTGTGGACACTTCCTGTTTTTTGGTGACCAACCAAGATGGCTGCCACCATGAAATGTTTAGTTGTTTCTGTCACTGTTTTCTGGACTGAATATAGAGTCATGGACAGGCATCCAGATTCAAAGTGGTATTAATCCAATGTTACTTGAGAAGGGAATTAAACAAGCTGCTTTTCAACAGGATTGGAAGCTTAGTGTCTCATATTTTTCTAACTGAAAATTCATCCACATTGACACCACTTACAAGGCCATGCAAGTAAGCCTAATGTAGACGTAACTGACTGTTTGCCATTTCCCAGCAAGGATGTTACCCACTGCCCCAGATCAAATGATTACGGGCCCAGACCTTTAATGATGTTACAGCATTTTATTGCAGAAACAGTGGAACGAAGCTATGAACACCAAGGACTTAAAAAAATTGGGAATGGCTGATTGTGTAAGTGGGTGTCATGGAACTACAGTGAGTCCTGTGTATAGTGGAAGTACTGAACTGTGCTGTTTAATTAGTTACTGGAATTATTGAATTTATAATATCAGTTGAAGATGTATGACATGGATACGATGCCATCGGGTGGAACGTCATTGAAGTTTCCTAAACTAAACGATATAAACTTTCGCTCATGGAAATTCGACACGACCACGTTTTTGCATGAAAAGGGATTATACGGTTTTGTAGATGGTACGGAAGTCGTACCCTCGACCTCAGTAGAAGCTGCCAAACCATGCTACAGAAAGCTATAATTTTCGCAACTCACGTACCTTAGCTACTACTGCTTTAGGAGTATAGAATTACTTGAATCCCATGCTCCGTGACTGTAAAACTGCAAAGGAAACTTGGGATGCATTTAAAACGGTCTTCGAACCCAAGTCCCGTGCCCGCATTGGGCAGTTGAGGAAAGAGTTTGTGCTTATGAAGATAAAGTCAAATGAGACGATGGCAAAAGTATCTGACGCGTGTTAAAAATGCCATAACTGACTTAACTGAAGCCGGCAAAAATGTCCCGGATGATGAATACGCCTACCAGATACTGTGCGGCCTTCCTTCAGATTGGGACTCAGTTGTTGAACGTTTTTATGCCTTGTCAGATGCCAATGGAGTATGACTGACATCACCCCATAGGAAAATGTTTGCAAGCAGAAGAGCAAACCAGTCATGCATTAGCTGTAACATTGTGTGGAGATGATAGTATGAAGACTGGGCCCAAATACGGAAATTGTGGTCGATCACGAAGAAGAAATTATCCAAATGACCGACCTGCAGATGTCAACCCACAGCCTCGTTCGTTTTCCTGTTACAATTGTGGAAAAGTTGACCATTATGCAAGAGAATGTCAGCAGCCTCGAATGCGAACAAGAAATAAGACTCGTAGGCCACCTGATGTTTTTTCAGGCCACACGGTGCAGAGAAGTGGTGCACTCTTTGTGGAAGCCAACGTAGCATCATCCAAAATGCTGGAGTGGATTTCTGATATAGCGGCTACTCACCATTTCTGTCCCCATAAACAATGGTGTTCTAATTACCGAGAAGTGAACCTGACCCTTGCACACTTAGCTGAGGGCACGTCAAGAATAATTGGATTGGGAGATATTCCTATTTCAGTTCCGTATAATGGGAAGATGTACCCTATTGGAAATCCTACTGGAAATTTTTTACTGGACCAGTACGAATTTTCCTACTGGACCAGTACTACTTACTGGTTTATGGAATACTGGACCAGTAGGGTATTAATACTGGTCATGTAGCTAGGACCAGTAGATAATTATTACTGGTCCAGTAACAACTGTGCACTGGACCAGTAGGATCTTCTTACTAAACCATTACAAAATTGTTACTGGTCCTGATTACTGTTCATACTGGTCCAATAGCCTAGGTGTACAGGACCAGTAAGGTTTTCCTATAGGACCATTGATAATCTTGTACTGGTCCAGTAAAACTATATTACTGGACCAGTAGACTTCTCTGGAAAAAAATATGGTTATGTATGCTGTACTATTAGTAACTATCATTACAACTGATTATACCATTCCTCAAATATTCAGTATACATACATGGTTACAATGTAGCTACTAACACTATACCTAACACTATTACTTGCCTGCCTATAGCTGTAACTCTTGCTGTATTAACAATTTTGGAAGGTGGTGATCAGCCTTGTAATAA